>JZKD02S2431985.1:91250-102082 GCA_000966675.3 Picea glauca
AAGGACTTTCATGATGTTTTTTATTCTCATTGCAAGATAATTTATCCAGCTGATAGACTTTTTAAGAATTGTTGTGAGGGGTATGCATCATATATTCAAGATTCAACAAGTGATTCCTCTAGTAGTGATGATGAAGGGGATGATTATAGAGATCAAGACTTAGATAATGAGTTTCATAATGCTTTTCCTAAATTTCAAGAGCAAATGCATCATTCATGTCAAAATATAGGTCTAGAAGAGAAAGATTAATATGGTCAACCCATAATTTCCTTGTCTCCTCCTTTTCTCGATTCTTTAGGTCAAGAGTTCATCTTATATTCAGATTTATTTTATCATGAAAATAGTTTTGCAGTTTGTCATGACCAAATTCATAGCTTATCATTCCCTCCTATTGTTAATGAACCAATGTGCCATGATTTACCAAGTTTTGATGACTATGAGGATGTTTTTCCTGAGTAACTAGCTGTCCCAACTATTGTACTAATCCCCTCAACCATTAATAGTCAAATGGTCATTGATTCACCTTTGTATGTTGATTATGAAGATGATTTCCATGAACAATCTATTGAAGACCTTATATTAGAAAAGTACCTTTCCCATCAAAGCAACAATAGCTTGTTTCAACCCTCGTGTCATATTTTTGTTGCTGAAAAAGAAGAAAAAAATGATAATCTAATTTTAGAGGGTGAAAAACTAAGAAATTGGGACCATAAGACAAGATTTGATGAATATCCCTCACAATCAGAAGATAAGATAGAAGCATTTAGTTTCCAAAGAACTTCTAATTGTGATGAACTTCCCTATCAACCCCCTATTCCTCTTGAAGACACAAGCTCAGTTTCATCAATAAGCCAAGATCAATTGCCATGTGATAAGATGAAAAAGGTTGAAATTAAAGAAAGACAAGCATCACTAAGCCTTTTTCCTAATACACCTCATCACCAGGAGTGGACCAAGGCCACATGCATTGAGGATGAATCAAAGAATCAACAATCCATACAACAACCAAGAACAGTGGACGAAGGACCTAATGTAATACTTTTCCTTTTTACACAAAGCAATGTTGCAGAGGCAAGTATTGATGATGTTTTTCAAGATCCATTTGCAGCTTGTTTGCAAGCAGAAAATAGGCCTAGGATCATTGATTTATTCAATGGAAAGTGTATTTCCAAATGTTTTTTTGATGCACCTTCAAGTAAGAATTATCTCCGGTGCTTAAGGAATCACATTTCAAAACTTCAAATAGTTGAAAAAATGATGAAATGGCTTCATTGTTTGTTTCATGTAACTTGAACGCTTCAGTTTCCCAATAATTAGAGTAGGTGTGTGTAATAATCTTGCTAGGAAAGCATCGTTTTCATCATTTTTTTAGTTCTAGTTTTCATTTTCATTTAGTTTCAGCTGAAGGTCACAGATCAAAGCAGATTGCAGAGGTTAAAGGTTGAGAGAATGACTCCACAAGCCCAAAGTATAACGCACTGAAACTACAAGAGTTCTTAGAGCTTCACAGGGAGGAATTTATACCCCATGGAGCCTATGTTAGCACAAGATTGGTTTATGCCTCAGAGTTTCATAAGTGGAGCTACCTAATATTTCTCAGAGAACAAAATCTGCATTTCATTATTCATTTTGGCAAATGAATACAATTGTTATGGGATTTTTATTTGTTTTGGGGAAATTTGAAATTATATTGAGTTATTCCCAATATCCAAGTTCAAGCATCAAATAACCCACGGATTTATGCTACCGAATTGCATGCAGAAACACAGTCGGGTGCTACCTATAGGTGCTGTGTAATATTCTGGCAGAGGCTAAATTGTGAGAGTTATTTTGCCAGTTTTGAGTCACTAATTTAAAACTTGAGTTATGAGCAGTTGAGGATGTATTTTTGAAAAATGGAGGAGGTTTTTGTTCATAACATTCTAGATAGAAAAAACCTCTCTCAGTTTTTCAAAATGTGTTTTGGTTTGATACATATTGTATATAGAAGTAGGCATTGTGTACTCTGCACAGTGGCGCTGCGTACTAATTTCCTGTAGTGGTCACGGTTTTCATATTCACCTTTTTGGGAGGTTGCCACATGTCAAGGAGGGTTCAAATTACTTCTCAAGGATTAGTTAGATGTCAAGGGACACCTGCACCTAATATTTATCTCCATCAAAGCCCTCATGCATGAAGTGGAAACAATTTATTAATGACTTCCAACAAATTCCTGAAAATCAACAGTTTGTTGGATTTTTGCCTCTTTGACTGTTGCCACCTATCTCCAAGGCTTAGAATCCAATGGAGGAGATGGGATTCGACCTCCTTAGGTTATTTGGATGCTATTTTCTATTTAAAGAGGGAGATATCTCTTGGAGAAAGGAGTTCAATGAGCCAAGAGAGGCTAGAGAGAGATGTAGCAAGCATTTTTCCTATGTGTGTTCATTTGTAAGCCTGTGGGAATTTTTTTATTGTAAGAATTACTACTATTGGAGACTCATGAGAGCTGTGATTTACTATTGTAAGTCTTCTATATATATTTCTTATTATTTGAATATATTGCATACTTGAGGATCAAAGGTTGTCAATGATTTATGGATCCCTAAGCAGCAGAGGATCTGCTGTATTTTTCCCATCAATGATTGTTTATATTCAAGTATTTGTTGATTCATTAAATTGAGAGGATCTTTATTTACTAAAAAATCTATCTTATGTTTTCCTTCTTCATTTCTTCCACCTATCAGCATATATTATTGTTTTTTGTTAAGCATCTTTTGTGCCTTAGATGAGTGGGATGTTTGTGACTCCATTTCCCATTGGTGTAGCCTACTGATATGTAGTTTTCTACCCTCTCTCTTTATTTATCCATATTGTTGGTCCACCTATTCAAAACCAAAGTTATCTTTTACATTCTGATGGGTGTCGAGCTTACACTTTAGCAGTCAAAGTGTGAATTTCAGTGCTAACACTTGGAATTCACTCATCGCTAAGTGCTCCTAGTGTAGTGATATGTTTCTTCTCTATTTTGCTACCATACCTTTTTAAATCCTTCTCTCTGCAACCAACTTCTATCTCGCCTCTGTTCCATGGATTTCCATTGTCGAACACTCACGTTATTGGATTGATCATTTGACTCCATGCCCAATGGACTATCTTCCCGGTTCAACCCCAAATCCTAAAAACCCAAAACTTTCTGTTACCCACATATCTTCCCACTATTAGTCTTATTCAATATCTTATCATGACATACATTCAAGAAATCCCTCTTGGATTGGAAGGGGCAGCTTCAAATCAAAGTGGTTCAAGGTGATCTCAGAATTTACTTGCATGCAACCCAAGTCAAGTTCCAAGTGATGACTTATTATATTATTTAAAATGTGCTAAGGCTTGGCTCTATTACAACCTATAACTAACTCTTACGACAATAGACACATTGCAAGAAATTGTCCTACAAGGAAGAAAGGAAGACACCATTCTCCCATTGTTCTTCATTTCAACACTCTCAGTTATGGTTCCTACTGATAGTGATATTTGGTTGATTGACAATGGTGCTTCCATACACATGACTAAATATAGAGAACATATCACTGATCTTGTAGAGAAAGAGTCTCATATGCATGTTGTACTTGGTGATAATGCGAGATATACTATCAAGGGAGTTGGATCTTATTCCTTCCAACTAGATTCTAACATACCTCTTCAATTAAGTGAGGTACTATATGTACCTAGGATGAAAAGGAACCTTGTCTTTGTTTCTACCTTAGAATATAAAAGATACAAGGTTACTTTCTTTGAAGGAAAATTTCTTTCATAGCACAAGAACTCACACATGGATTATGCTCGGGTGATTGGAGTTCGAGAAAACAGTTTGTATAGATTGTCTGTCTGACCAGTCTAGACCTTGTTACATGATACTATCAAATTGAGAGAGATATGGAATATGAGAATTCCTCATTTAAATTATATACCCCTTTCAAATCTGGGTGATCCATATGGATTTCAGTGGCCTCTCACCTATTCCAACTGGCTCATTNAAGGACTTTCATGATGTTTTTTATTCTCATTGCAAGATAATTTATCCAGCTGATAGACTTTTTAAGAATTGTTGTGAGGGGTATGCATCATATATTCAAGATTCAACAAGTGATTCCTCTAGTAGTGATGATGAAGGGGATGATTATAGAGATCAAGACTTAGATAATGAGTTTCATAATGCTTTTCCTAAATTTCAAGAGCAAATGCATCATTCATGTCAAAATATAGGTCTAGAAGAGAAAGATTAATATGGTCAACCCATAATTTCCTTGTCTCCTCCTTTTCTCGATTCTTTAGGTCAAGAGTTCATCTTATATTCAG
Organism: Picea glauca; assembly: GCA_000966675.3. Lineage (NCBI taxonomy): Eukaryota > Viridiplantae > Streptophyta > Pinopsida > Pinales > Pinaceae > Picea > Picea glauca. The sequence goes on from JZKD02S2431985.1 coordinate 95,589, forward strand.
ATTTATTTTATCATGAAAATAGTTTTGCAGTTTGTCATGACCAAATTCATAGCTTATCATTCCCTCCTATTGTTAATGAACCAATGTGCCATGATTTACCAAGTTTTGATGACTATGAGGATGTTTTTCCTGAGTAACTAGCTGTCCCAACTATTGTACTAATCCCCTCAACCATTAATAGTCAAATGGTCATTGATTCACCTTTGTATGTTGATTATGAAGATGATTTCCATGAACAATCTATTGAAGACCTTATATTAGAAAAGTACCTTTCCCATCAAAGCAACAATAGCTTGTTTCAACCCTCGTGTCATATTTTTGTTGCTGAAAAAGAAGAAAAAAATGATAATCTAATTTTAGAGGGTGAAAAACTAAGAAATTGGGACCATAAGACAAGATTTGATGAATATCCCTCACAATCAGAAGATAAGATAGAAGCATTTAGTTTCCAAAGAACTTCTAATTGTGATGAACTTCCCTATCAACCCCCTATTCCTCTTGAAGACACAAGCTCAGTTTCATCAATAAGCCAAGATCAATTGCCATGTGATAAGATGAAAAAGGTTGAAATTAAAGAAAGACAAGCATCACTAAGCCTTTTTCCTAATACACCTCATCACCAGGAGTGGACCAAGGCCACATGCATTGAGGATGAATCAAAGAATCAACAATCCATACAACAACCAAGAACAGTGGACGAAGGACCTAATGTAATACTTTTCCTTTTTACACAAAGCAATGTTGCAGAGGCAAGTATTGATGATGTTTTTCAAGATCCATTTGCAGCTTGTTTGCAAGCAGAAAATAGGCCTAGGATCATTGATTTATTCAATGGAAAGTGTATTTCCAAATGTTTTTTTGATGCACCTTCAAGTAAGAATTATCTCCGGTGCTTAAGGAATCACATTTCAAAACTTCAAATAGTTGAAAAAATGATGAAATGGCTTCATTGTTTGTTTCATGTAACTTGAACGCTTCAGTTTCCCAATAATTAGAGTAGGTGTGTGTAATAATCTTGCTAGGAAAGCATCGTTTTCATCATTTTTTTAGTTCTAGTTTTCATTTTCATTTAGTTTCAGCTGAAGGTCACAGATCAAAGCAGATTGCAGAGGTTAAAGGTTGAGAGAATGACTCCACAAGCCCAAAGTATAACGCACTGAAACTACAAGAGTTCTTAGAGCTTCACAGGGAGGAATTTATACCCCATGGAGCCTATGTTAGCACAAGATTGGTTTATGCCTCAGAGTTTCATAAGTGGAGCTACCTAATATTTCTCAGAGAACAAAATCTGCATTTCATTATTCATTTTGGCAAATGAATACAATTGTTATGGGATTTTTATTTGTTTTGGGGAAATTTGAAATTATATTGAGTTATTTCCAATATCCAAGTTCAAGCATCAAAGAACCCACGGATTTATGCTACCGAATTGCATGCAGAAACATAGTCGGGTGCTACCTATAGGTGCTGTGTAATATTCTGGCAGAGGCTAAATTGTGAGAGTTATTTTTCCAGTTTTGAGTCACTAATTTAAAACTTGAGTTATGAGCAGTTGAGGATGTATTTTTGAAAAATGGAGGAGGTTTTTGTTCATAACATTCTAGATAGAAAAAACCTCTCTCAGGTTTTCAAAATGTGTTTTGGTTTAGGACATATTGTATATAGAAGTAGGCATTGTGTACACTGCACAGTGGCGCTGCGTACTAATTTCCTGTAGTGGTCACGATTTTCATATTCACCTTTTTGGGAGGTTTCCACATGTCAAGGAGGGTTCAAATTACTTCTCAAGGATTATTTAGATGTCAAGGGACACCTGCACCTAATATTTATCTCCATCAAAGCCCTCATGCATGAGGTGGAAACAATTTATTAATGACTTCTAACAAATTCCTGAAAATCAACAGTTTGTTGGATTTTTGTCTCTTTGACTGTTGCCACCTATCTCCAAAGATTAGAATCCAATGGAGGAGATGGGATTCGACCTCCTTAGGTTATTTGGATGCTATTTTATATTTAAAGAGGGATATATCTCTTGGAGAAAGTAGTTCAATGAGCCAAGAGAGGCTAGAGAGAGATGTAGCAAGCATTTTTCCTATGTGTGTTCATTTGTAAGCCTGTGGGAATTTTTTTATTGTAAGAATTACTACTATTGGAGACTCATGAGAGCTGTGATTTACTATTGTAAGTCTTCTATATATATTTCTTATTATTTGAATATATTGCATACTTGAGGATCAAAGGTTGTCAATGATTTATGGATCCCTAAGCAGCAGAGGATCTGCTGTATTTTTCCCATCAATGATTGTTTATATTCAAGTATTTGTTGATTCATTAAATTGAGAGGATCTTTATTTACTAAAAAATCTATCTTATGTTTTCCTTCTTCATTTCTTCCACCTATCAGCATATATTATTGTTTTTTGTTAAGCATCTTTTGTGCCTTAGATGAGTGGGATGTTTGTGACTCCATTTCCCATTGGTGTAGCCTACTGATATGTAGTTTTCTACCCTCTCTCTTTATTTATCCATATTGTTGGTCCACCTATTCAAAACCAAAGTTATCTTTTACATTCTGATGGGTGTCGAGCTTACACTTTAGCAGTCAAAGTGTGAATTTCAGTGCTAACACTTGGAATTCACTCATCGCTAAGTGCTCCTAGTGTAGTGATATGTTTCTTCTCTATTTTGCTACCATACCTTTTTAAATCCTTCTCTCTGCAACCAACTTCTATCTCGCCTCTGTTCCATGGATTTCCATTGTCGAACACTCACGTTATTGGATTGATCATTTGACTCCATGCCCAATGGACTATCTTCCCGGTTCAACCCCAAATCCTAAAAACCCAAAACTTTCTGTTACCCACATATCTTCCCACTATTAGTCTTATTCAATATCTTATCATGACATACATTCAAGAAATCCCTCTTGGATTGGAAGGGGCAGCTTCAAATCAAAGTGGTTCAAGGTGATCTCAGAATTTACTTGCATGCAACCCAAGTCAAGTTCCAAGTGATGACTTATTATATTATTTAAAATGTGCTAAGGCTTGGCTCTATTACAACCTATAACTAACTCTTACGACAATAGACACATTGCAAGAAATTGTCCTACAAGGAAGAAAGGAAGACACCATTCTCCCATTGTTCTTCATTTCAACACTCTCAGTTATGGTTCCTACTGATAGTGATATTTGGTTGATTGACAATGGTGCTTCCATACACATGACTAAATATAGAGAACATATCACTGATCTTGTAGAGAAAGAGTCTCATATGCATGTTGTACTTGGTGATAATGCGAGATATACTATCAAGGGAGTTGGATCTTATTCCTTCCAACTAGATTCTAACATACCTCTTCAATTAAGTGAGGTACTATATGTACCTAGGATGAAAAGGAACCTTGTCTTTGTTTCTACCTTAGAATATAAAAGATACAAGGTTACTTTCTTTGAAGGAAAATTTCTTTCATAGCACAAGAACTCACACATGGATTATGCTCGGGTGATTGGAGTTCGAGAAAACAGTTTGTATAGATTGTCTGTCTGACCAGTCTAGACCTTGTTACATGATACTATCAAATTGAGAGAGATATGGAATATGAGAATTCCTCATTTAAATTATATACCCCTTTCAAATCTGGGTGATCCATATGGATTTCAGTGGCCTCTCACCTATTCCAACTGGCTCATTNGAGCCAAGTGGCTTAGAGTCAATACAATGGGAAGAAATCACCGGTATGGAAAACCCTAGAGTTCCATCACCAAAAATTAGATAATCGGTGACCATTCCAAACCATCCCGAGGTTTTAAGAACGCCAAGTGAAACAGGTGTACCAAACCCCTGTTTGAACTAATAACTATCTATGACGATGAAGATATTTCAGAGGTCTCCTTGGTAACCCTGATACCAATTACAGAGGAGAAGGAAACTGAGAAAACATCGGCTCCAAGTCCCGATGCTTCAGTTCAAAACCTTCTGCAGAGCGACCATGAGGTTGAAAGTGTCTTAGACACTGACCTGCTCTACCTGTCAGAGACCCCAAAAGACAAATCGAGGGATGATCTAGGATCTGGTGATCAGAAAGAGGAAGTTCAACAACAAGAGATCAACACCTCAACAACCAATTACCAAGTAAGTACTGAATCTATCACTAGTTCTTCAATTTTGGTCAATAATTCACCAACCAATGAAGAACAAATGGAGGTTGAGCCATCAGAGCATATGAAATAAGTCCAGGAACCAATCCTAGAACATATACACACAACAAGGGGCATGGGAAACAATCTAACTTGGGGATAACAACAAATCCCTGAGCCTGTTGATGAGGTCGTCGATATACAAGAGATTTCTTATGACAGGAAAATGAATGCTATCATGAAGAGGACCATTAATAAGATAAGATTCACGTTTGATAGCTCAATTATCATCACCACCGAGGAGACATTTCTCAGTAAAGAACATGCAAAGACGTCTGAGCTCATCGGTGCAGGGATGGCTATCATGGATGCCATGTTGGATCGCATAAGGAGAGATGAAAAGGAACTGGCCATTACACTAAAGGATTTGGAACATCTACACCATTTGGTAAAATAATATCAAGACTCAATGCAAGAAACAATGTTTTTGAGGAGTGAGTTCTAGGATGTTATGCAAAGTTCACAGACGAATGACATATTTTCATTGTAGGTATAACCGATTTCCAAGAAGATACCCTCATGTCATTGGCAACCTACAAGGATATGGAAAGGTGGTATGAAAAAGAATACCAAGCGGTAGAAAGAATTGATTACATCAATGCAGTGAAAAAAAATTGAGATGCATAAGCATGGTATTCGAGTGCTAAGGGATAACAACATCTATCAGATCAAGAAAGCCTCCAAATACTAGGTAAGTATGGCCCAGGAACCTTAGTTGGAGATACAAAAGAAGTGGTCTGAGTGTGAAAAAGGCTAGGAAAAGATTAATCAGGAGATGAAATTCATTGGCCTCCCAAAATTTGGCTCACCCAAAGACTTTGTCGACCTGCATGACATAATCAAGCGCCATGCAGAACAAGACTCAACATGGTCATTAGATATCTCACATGTGGAAAGCATGGCGCCTGGTCAAATACAAAAATTTATGGAGCACCCGATCAAGGCTCATGCAGTTCTGCAACAGATGGGTGCCAAAATAGTCAAATATATAGAATGAGCAGTAGGAGTGAAATAAATTCTTTCAGCCTCGATGGACTAGCACAGGTTCTCGTATGCCAACACATGTGAGGATCTCTTCATCAAGTGGTCAGAATATGATAAGAGTCATCGACTCCAGTAGAACCAGGAGATTTTTCTCAGAGAACAAAGAGATCAAGCGCCACATGGAGATATTTTGTTTTACTTACCTTAAACATGTAGCAACTATTTTTAGTTAGTGATTCTTTATAAATAAAGGGATTGACCTTTTAGAAAGGGTCGATGGTTTTAGGAAAAGACCCTCTTTTTTGGAATTGTAAAGGACTATTTCTGAACAACCTTAATTGAGAAGTATTGTTTAGGACCAGAGACAAAAAAATATGTTTTTCATCAAAGGAATTGTGTGATTGGAATGAGGAGGAATTACTTCCAACTTTATTTCAGTAATTGATGTTGTAACGAGTAACATTTTTTGAATCTATTGATAAGTTACCTGTTTCAATATTTTTTGCAGTTCTTGTTCAAAATGATGGAAAGAAACTCGTTGTGTTAATGTGTGATTAATGTTAGATCTAAGGAAACTATTTTTCTTGCGATCATCTTATTACATGCGTATTTTTCTTACGCTAATTATATCTCAGTCAATGATGAAATACCATCAAGTTAACGTATTAGTACTAGGGTTGTAATAGGTGTGAATATCTTTGTCTGCATGCTTGAGCATGAGGGCTACCCCAATCTCAACCTTATTCATTAGTTAAGAATCCCTTCTACCAGTTGGTTTATACCAACATACATCATTTTATCAGACTCATCTAATAAAAGAAAATAAAAAAAGAGAGCATTTACATTGAAGGAGGAACTTTCATAGGAAGATATCCTGTCAATCACCATGTAAATCCCATCGATAAATTAGTGAGATCAAAATATCTAGAGAACCATTTCTCCATCAAACGCTACAGATTCTAATTGGGCCTCTAAGGTAGGTTTGGTTCCTGTTGTTGAGATAAAGGGATCTCAGATCCATCAATAGAATTGGCACTAGAAGGAGGGAATGAATGAATGAATGGCTAACAATATTTTTGATATAATATCTCGCATAACCGACAGATTCAAAAAAATCACATGCATGGCTAGTCATTCTCAAGAAAACCCACATACAAAGAGTACTCCTGAAATGAGTAACTCACCCCATAACAAGGAAGGGAACCTATTCCATGAAATATCGTATGATATTCCTCACGGGGATTTGAACCAATTCAGAAGAATCACAAGATTTAAAAACCCCTTAATCTAATCCCTGAAACACCAGCCAGT
>JZKD02S2431985.1:102092-115071 GCA_000966675.3 Picea glauca
ACCCTCTTGTGTGTGCCAGGGTTTTTGGTGAAAGGGTGATCTTCTCTTGACTCTATAACAAAGGATTGCTGGTTTTTTCCCTTGCTTGAGAAGGGTTTTCCTAGGATAACTTCGTGTGTCTTGTGAATGGTTATTATTCTTGTGATATTGGTTACTACAGTTATTATATATTGTATTGCTGCATTGTTTATGGTTCAAGTTCATACTAAATTGAAAGAAACTAAATGTTCTTGAGCTAAGAATTAAACAAATTTCAACATGGTGTCAGAGCAGTGTTCTTGAATATCCATTGCACAAGTTATTCCAAGCTAGTTGTCACCTTCTTGCTGTAATGACAAAAATGACCCTTACCCTTTTCCTTGTCAATCTAGTTTTAACACTTTCCCTTGGAACTTTGGGCCTAAATTTTGCACAGGAAGGTACAATCTATTCCAACGCACCACCTGCAACACTCAAATAAAAAATTGAAGAAGATTTAATTTTCGTCCCTAGGGTTTCTTCAAATTTCAGTTTCTAGTGTTTCTGCAGAACGTTGGGGTATTTTTGCAGCTTGTTGAGGTTCCTTTGACTCTCTAGGGTTTCTTGTTGGCACTCATAAGTCCAATGAAACTCCTAGAGACTTCCACTTGAAAAAATCTAGAGTTTATAGCCTAGCCATTAGGGCTTGTGAAGAATCTGTAAGCCATGAGGAACAAAACTTTGGTAGAAGATAGGCTTGACAGAACAAGAAAATTCATCTCCTGGAAGTCAAGATTACACATCACTCTAGAATAGAGTGACCTATTGATATTAATAGACAAGACTCTACCAACAACACCAACCGATGAAGACAAGGATGAATGGAAGATAGAATACGTCAAAGATAGAAATATAATCATCTACTTAGTAAGAGATCATATACTACCTCACACATCTACCTTGAAGAAAACTTATCTAATGTATGATGCACCGAAGATGATGTTTGAGAGAAAAAACGCTAACAAGGATCTTACATTGAAACACCGACATCAAAATCTCAAGATGATGAAAGATGATACCATTGCTACCTTCTTCATGAAGATTTCAGAGATGAGAGATCAGTTATGTGCCATTAGAGAAACCATAACATATAGATAAATTGTCATGATTACTCTCAATTCTCTTCCAAACCATTGGGAACTATTCATTCAAAGTATCGGTGGAAGAGCAGACTTAACTCAGTTTGATCATCTATGGGAAGAATGCACTCAAGAGGAAACCAAACTTATAGCCAAAGGTATGCAATAAATCCATTATTATGACAATAAATCCCTTGCTTCTCATGCAAAGAGAGGCAGAAGAAAAAAAATAAGTTTCAGCAAAGCATTCAATGACAGGAAAATTTCAGCAACTCCAGGTCATGAACATAGAAAAGACACTTCATATATTCAATGTTTTAGATGTGACAAGTATGGACACTATTGTAACGAATATTGAAATTTTGGCTTTCGGTAACTTAGGAGAGAAAAAAATTATAGTGTTCAACTACCGAAAGTGTATATGTGAGAAAACAACCATTTGTCTATCACACACATCACTGAATGTTCTCTACTTGTCATCTTCAGTCAAATAAAACCGAAATCAACCCCAAATTCCACATTAGTATAAAAGTCACAAGCCAAATCACGAAAATCCAAAGACATGGTTCACGTGAGAATTAAAGAAATGTACCATATGTTCGAGCGTTGAGTCACAAGGAGAATGAATGGAAGCATTGGCAGTGCAACGATCGCATACACCGAGCATTAAGCCACATGGAGAAAAATCTCATGAGTCCTGGTTTTTTTTCGTCGGGGATTTGGCCGACGTAGATATTTTAATAACTACAACACCGATCCCTGAATTCACTAAAGTATTAAAGGATAAGTCGGGTCAAATAAATATTAAGAAAGATTAACATTAATAAATCTCATCCCAATTTCGCGATTCGGGATTTCTCACGTCAAGTATTATTGAAGTCTCGACACTTAAATCCATGAAAGGTTAAAGATTAATTGCTAATTGTGATTAATTAAGAGATTAAAACAAATGATTATCATCTAATTAATCCCATCATGATTTCACGATTCAAGATTCCTTGCATGTCATAACTCTTGAGGACATGATACCCGAAACCCGAAGGCCCAAAAGAATGCAATGTAAAATCTGAATTCTATTTTGGGGTTTTGGCCATTGGGGATTTGGCCTATGTGGATATTTTAATAACCACTGCTTCCTTTCCCCAAATCCCGAAGGCCTGAAATCGAGATTCCAGTCATATGCAAAAAAATGCCTTGGGAGAAAACCATTTTTCTCAGCCTTTGAGAGGCCATTTTCCGCGTTTGAATAGTCGATAAACATCTATAGATCCTAATATTTCTAGTGGTGTCTTCATAATTTCATTTCAATCTTGGGAATATAGTCAAAAGTCCCCCGCAAGATGAGGTTCGTTTTCAAAAATGTGGCATTTTGGTTTTTTACTATGTTGAGTCATCATTTTCAAATGATGATTCTGAACGACTAGAGGTTCATTTTGAGAAATGGTTGGAAAATTTTGTGCCTAAAACATTAGAGATCATTATTGTCTCTCAGTTTTCTTACAGGTATCACAGATTGGGAGAATTGAATCCATCTCCGAGCCCTAATTTTCAGATTTCATATTTTCATGTTTTGACACATGTTTGTTAAATGCAGATTTGGGGAAACTGAAAAGGGGTCTCAGGGAACTGAGAGAGGTTTTTTCTCAGAATAAATAGATGAAAAAAATCCTTTTTTAGTTTATACAAAACTATCTCTATTCGAGAGATACATATCCATAACCGTAACCCTATTTTTCAGCAGTTTGGCCCATTTTCTATGGCAGAAAGTTTCAAGAATTGGTTGTAACTGTTGTTATCTTTTAGAGTAGAGAGGATTTTGACCTCAATACATATATGAGGCATATTTGTAAAGGTGAGATGGGGAAAAAAACACAAGGATGGTACTCTTGGGCTGTAGATTTCATTTTCAGTTTTATAAAATATTGCAGAGGCATGTTTTATCCATATCATAGATTCTTGTGATTTTGTTTGCAGAGAATGTCTTATTGTTTCATTTTCACATCATTTCGCTTGGTTTTATTTCCATTTTATTCCCAATTTATAACTATGTTTGTAATGGAATTCATCCATTTGTCAGATGATCTATTTCAGGACATGTTATAAGTTTCTTTTTGCAGAGATATGAAAGTTCATAATTCATCCTTTGCTAGATGCTCAGTCCCAACCATCTCTTTCCATTGATTTATGCTTAGAATTCACTCATCGCTTTCTCGTGTATTGATATGTTTCTTCTATACTCCACTGCCATACCTTTTTAAATCCTTCTCTCTGTAGTCAACTTCTATCTTGCCTCTGTTCCATGGATTTCCATTGCCGAACACTCACGTTATTGGATTGATCATTTGACTCCATGCCCAATGAACTATCTTCCCGGTTCAACCCCAAATCCTAAAAACCCAAAAATTTCTATTACCCACAGATTTTCCCATTGTTAGTCTTATTGAATATTTTATCATGACACACAATCAAGAAATACCTCTCGGATTGGAAAGAGAAGCTTCAAATCAAAGTGGTTCGAGGTGATATCGGAATTTACTTGCATGCAACCCAAGTCAAGTTCCGAGTGTTGACTTGTTATTTCATTTAAAATGTGATAAGGCTTGGCTCTATTACAGCCTATAACCAACTCTTGTGACAACATTTTCTGGCGCCGTTGCCGGGGATGGAGGAATGAAGTTATCTTCCCTGGGATACGACAAAAAGTTCAGATCTATTTCTTGATGGTGAACGAGGGATAGGCTTTCAATTGGCTGTGATCATTCACCTGGTGACTCCTTGGTTCAAAGACTCTACAAGATTCATTGGTGACTCCACTGGTCTCAAAATTTCGGATTTGTTTGCCACTCGGATTGCTGCAAGGTTTGCTCCTCTGGACTTTACAAATGTTTATGGTTTTCCAAACACTCTTCCAGACATTAAAATTTGGGAAGACGTCCTTCCTAAATTTGGAGAATATGCGGACGACAACCCCGCTCAACACTTGTTTGAATTCCACAATCTCATGGATGAATTAAATATACATCATGAAGATGTCCTCATGCAACTGTTTATGTTTTCGTTGGGAAGAGATGCTAGACTCTAGTATAAATCTTTACCTCATTCCATTATTCCTTCATTGAAAGATTTTCACATACTTTTTCATCAGCATTGTAAAAGAATCTATTCAACTGAAATAATTTTTGAAATTTGTTGTAATATAAAATTCATAAGACAAATAGATCAAACACATCTTCTTGAAGAGGAGGAAGGAATATCAGAAATTTCTCAAGTCGATGAAGATAATCAGTATGAAGAAGAGTTGGCTGATAAAAAAGTAGGATATGATAGCTCTTGTGATCACATTCAAGAAGAAGATAATAGACATCACGGTCAACCTGCAGAAGAGAAAGAAAACAATAGTTGCTTGATCCAGAAATTGCACAGAACACCTCCTCCTTTAACAGAAGAAGAGATAGTTCTGCTCCCAAACAGTCATGTTGCAACCCCTGCTTACATAGATCTGCAACATCCACATAGTCTTGAATATCTTGTAGACTCTGTTTTTTTTCATGAAAAAGAGGTGGATGCCATGTTTAACCATCCTGAAGAATGTTTGGTGTTCAAGAATGATTTAGATTTTGATGTAAAGGTTGTTGATGATGAAGAAGACAATGATATTTTTCRAAATCYGTTTCAAGATCAGATTGCTGATTTTTCAATGCARAAACCTTCRGGATTTTATTMTGATTTTCCAGTATTCGATAAATATAGTGATGATGAAGAGGATTTTAAATATTTKTTGTCTAATGAAATTTCATCAAATCCTATTTATCAACTAAGAGATGATMAAAAAAGTATGAATGTTATGGTTGAAAATAGATATGAATTTGTTGTTCAAGAGTCTAATGAAGATCCTTTTAACTTTGATACATCCTCTAAAGATATCATTGTTGGAGAGGGTGATCAGAATTTTTTTCATGATGCATATTTTTAGACTCAGTTTCCATTTGATCATTATCAAGACAATAATGTAGGAAATGAAGAACATGTCTCTTCTTCTCTCTTAAAAATTGTCAGTTGTAATAGGCCAACATATCATAGTGATGAATTCATATTATAGGGATATGATGAAAGAGAGCAGACAGGTTCAGATCAGTAGTTGATCATGCATGTTTCCCCAACAAATATTGAGCAGTCCACATTTAACATTCACATCGGTAAAGGCAGGAAGAAACAACATTTCAGTTAGTTGGAACAACAACAAAATGAGGTATTTCTATGTGACTTTTATGATCCAGTAGCAGTTTATATGGAGTCAAAATGGGGGATTGATTTTTTTATTTCCGACTTCTTGAAGTCTAAATTTCAAAACTGTAAGTACCTGCTCCCAGGGCGTGTTTTGAAATTTGCAGCTGCTCCTGTCATCCTTTTTCTCAAAGATGGAAGTATAATTAATTTTGTTAGTCGGATACTCGCTTGGTTTATTTGGAAGTTTTCCTATACTTGAAGAAAGCAATGATATCGTTTAGAGTAGGTGATGCATATAAATAAGATTGAATTTGAGCACTAGAGTACAACATTGGTTTTCAATATGTTTCCAGTTTAGTTTGGAATCTAGTACGGTTTTGTTTTAAAGCATTACGACTCCATAGCCCAATGAATGCATAAGCACTTTTTTGTTTCAGAAAGGTGCAAGTAAAGAGACAGAGTTCAGATCTTTATAAGGATGATTTCAGGTCACCTAATGGATGAAGACATGTGATCTACTGTTCTTGGAGCTTTGTATGAAAGCACCATCCTTAGATGGAGCCTCCATTGTAACGAATATTGAAATTTTGGCTTTCAGTAACTTAGGAGAGAAAAAAATTATAGTGTTTAACTACCGAAAATGTAGATGTGAGAAAACGGCCATTTGTCTGTCACACACATCACTGAATGTTCTCTACCTATCATCTTCAGTCAAATAATGCCGAAATCAACCCTAAATTCCACAACAATATAATAGTCACAAGCCAACTCACAAAAAATCCAAAGACATGGTTCACGTGAGAATCAAAGAAATGTACCATATGTTCGAGTGTTGAGTCATAAGGAGAATGAATGGAAGCATTGGTAGTGCAACGACTGCATACACCGATCATTAAGCCACATGGAGAAAAAGCTCATGAGTCTAGTTTTTTTTTCCATCAGGGATTTGGCCATTGTAGATATTTTAATAACTACAACCCCGATCCACGAATTCACTAAAGTATTAAAGGATAATCCAGGTCAAATAAATATTAAGAAAGATTAACGTTAATAAATCTCATCCCAATTTCACGATTCAGGATTTCTCATGTCAAATATTATCGAAGTCCCGACACTTAAATACATGAAAGGTTAAATATTAATTGCTAATCGTGATTAATTAAGAGATTAAAACAAATGATTATCGTCTAATTAATCCCATCGCGATTTCACAATTCAAGATTCCTTGCATGTCATAAATCTTGAGGACATGATACCTGAAACCCAAAGGCCTGAAAGAGTGCAATGTAAAAGATGAATTCTATTTCGGGGATTTGGCCATCAGGGATTTGGCCGACGTGAATATTTTAATAACCACTTCTTCGTTTCCCCGAATCTCAAAGGCTCGAAATCGGGATTCCAGTCATATGCAAAAAATTCCTTGGGAGAAAACCATTTTTCTCATCCTTCGAGAGGCCATTTTCCGTGTTCGAATAGTCGATTGACATCTAAATATCCTAATATTTCTAGTGGTGTCTTCAAAATTTCATTTGGATCTTGGGAAGGCAGTCAAAAGTCCCCTGAAAGATGAGGTTCATTTTCTGAAATGTGGCATTTTGTTTTTTTACTATGTTGAGTCATCATTTTCAAATGATGATTCTAAGTGACTGAAGGATAATTTTGAGAAATGGTTGGAGGATTTTGTGACTAACACATTAGAGATCATTATCCTCTCTCAGTTTTCCTAAAGGTGTCACGGATTGGGAGAATCAAATCCATCTCTGAGCCTTAATTTTTGGATTTCATATTTTTCTGTTTTGACACATGTTTGTTAAATGGAGATTTGGGGAAAATGAAAAGGGGTCTCAGGGAACTAAGAAAGGTTTTTGCTCAGAATAAACATATGTAGTTTTTTTTTTTTTACCAGTTTATACACAACTGTCTCTATTCGAGAGATACAGATCCATAACTACAGCCCTAGTTTTCAGCAGTTTGGCCCATTTTCTATGGAAGAAAGTTTCAAGAATTGGTTGTAACTGTTGTTATCTTTTAGAGTAGAGAGGATTTCGACCTCATTACATATATGAGGCATATTTGTAAAGTTTATAGGGGGAATCAAACACAGGGGTAGTACTCCTGGGTCATAGCTTTCATTTTCAGTTTTATAAAATATTGCAGAGGCATGTTTTATCCATATCATAGATTCTTGTGATTTTGTTTGTAGAGAATGTCTTATTGCTTCGTTTTCACATCATTTTGCTTGGTTTTATTTCCATTTTCTTCCCAATTTATAACTACGTTTGTAATGGAATTCATCCATTTTTCAGATGCTCTATTTCAGGACAGGTTATAAGTTTCTTTTTGCAGAGATCTGAAGGTTCAGAATTCATCCTTTGCTAGATGCTCAGTCCCAACCATCTCTTTCTAGTGATTTATGATTGGTGTTATCACAATATTGGTTTATGCCTTAGCATTGTATAAGTGGGGCTACCTACAGGTGCTACCTAATATTTCTCAGAGAACAAAATCCACATTTCATTATTCATTTTGGCAAATGAATACAATTGTTATGGGATTTTTATTTGTTTCGGGGAAAATTGAAATTATGTTGAGTTATTCACAATATCCAAGTTCAAGCATAAAAGAACCCATGGATTTATGCTACCAAATTGCACGCATAAACATAGTCGGGCGCTACCTACAGGTGCTGTGTAATATTCTGACAGAGGCTAAATTGTGCAGAGTTATTCTGCCAGTTTTGATTCACTAATTTAAAACTTGATTTATGAGTAGTTGAGGATGTATTTTTGAAAACTAGGGGAGGTTTTTGTTCATAACATTCTAAATAACAAAAACCTCTCTTATTTTTTCAAAATGTGTTTTGGTTTGAGAGATATTGGATATATAAGTAGGCATTGCGTACTCTGCACAGTGGCGCTGCATACTAATTTCCTGTAGCGGTCACAGTTTTCATATTCTCCTTGTTGGGAGGTTGCCACATGTCAAGGAGGGTTTCGAATGACTTGTCAAGGATCGGTTAGATGTCAAGGGACACCTTCACCTAAGATTTATCTCCATCAAGGGCATCATTCATGAGGTGGAAATAATTTATTAATGACTTCCAACAAATTCCTGAAAATCGACAGTTTGTTGGATTTTTGTCTCTTTGACTATTGCCACCTATCTCCAAGATTAGAATCCAATAGAGAATATGGGATTCGACATCATTAGGTTATTTGGATGTTATTTTCTATTTAAAGAGGGATATATCTCTTGGAGAAAGGAGATTGATGAGCCAAGAGAGGCTAGAGAGAGATGTAGCAGGCATTTTTCCTGTGTGTGTTCATTTGTAAGGATGTGGGCATTTTTTGATTGTAAGAATTACTACTATTGGAGACTCATGAGAGATGTGATTTCAGATTGTAACTCTTCTATCTATATTTCTTCTTATTTGAATATATTGCAGACTTGAGGATCAAAGGTTGTCAATGATTTATGGATCCCTAAGCAACAAAGGATCTGTTATATTTTGCCCATCAGTCATTGTTTATATTCAAGTATTTGTTGATTCATTAAATTGAGAGGATATTTATTTACTAAAAATTCTATCTTATGCTTTCCTTCTTCATTTCTTCCACCTATCAACANAAAAAAGTATGAATGTTATGGTTGAAAATAGATATGAATTTGTTGTTCAAGAGTCTAATGAAGATCCTTTTAACTTTGATACATCCTCTAAAGATATCATTGTTGGAGAGGGTGATCAGAATTTTTTTCATGATGCATATTTTTAGACTCAGTTTCCATTTGATCATTATCAAGACAATAATGTAGGAAATGAAGAACATGTCTCTTCTTCTCTCTTAAAAATTGTCAGTTGTAATAGGCCAACATATCATAGTGATGAATTCATATTATAGGGATATGATGAAAGAGAGCAGACAGGTTCAGATCAGTAGTTGATCATGCATGTTTCCCCAACAAATATTGAGCAGTCCACATTTAACATTCACATCGGTAAAGGCAGGAAGAAACAACATTTCAGTTAGTTGGAACAACAACAAAATGAGGTATTTCTATGTGACTTTTATGATCCAGTAGCAGTTTATATGGAGTCAAAATGGGGGATTGATTTTTTTATTTCTGACTTCTTGAAGTCTAAATTTCAAAACTGTAAGTACCTTCTCCCAGGGCGTGTTTTGAAATTTGCAGCTGCTCCTGTCATCCTTTTTCTCAAAGATGGAAGTATAATTAATTTTGTTAGTCAGATACTCGCTTGGTTGATTTGGAAGTTTTCCTATACTTGAAGAAAGCAATGATATCAGTTAGAGTAGGTGATGCATATAAATAAGATTGAATTTGAGCACTAGAGTACAACATTAGTTTTCAATATGTTTCCAGTTTAGTTTGGAATCTAGTACGGTTTTGTTTTAAAGCATTACGACTCCATAGCCCAATGAATGCATAAGCAATTTTTTGTTTCGGAAAGGTGCAAGTAAAGAGACAGAGTTCAGAGCTTTATAAGGATGATTTCAGGTCACCTAATGGATGAATACATGTGATCTACTGTTCTTGGAGATTTGTAGGAAAGAACCATCCTTAGATGGAGCCTCCATTGTAACGAATATTGAAATTTTGGCTTTCAGTAACTTAGGAGAGAAAAAAATTATAGTGTTTAACTACCGAAAATGTAGATGTGAGAAAACGACCATTTGTCTATCACACACATCACTGAATGTTCTCTACCTGTCATCTTTAGTCAAATAATGCCGAAATCAACCCTAAATTCCACAACAATATAACAGTCACAAGCCAACTCACAAAAAATCCAAAGACATGGTTCACGTGAGAATCAAAGAAATGTACCATATGTTCGAGCGTTGAGTCATAAGGAGAATGAATGGAAGCATTGGTAGTGCAACGACTGCATACACCGATCATTAAGCCACATGGAGAAAAAGCTCACGAGTCTAGTTTTTTTTTCCATCAGGGATTTGGTCGTTGTAGATATTTTAATAACTACAACCCCGATCCACGAATTCACTAAAGTATTAAAGGATAATCCGAGTCAAATAAATATTAAGAAAGATTAACGTTAATAAATCTCATCCCAATTTCATGATTCAGGATTTCTCACGTCAAATATTATTGAAGTCCCGACACTTAAATACATGAAAGGTTAAATATTAATTGCTAATCGTGATTAATTAAGAGATTAAAACAAATGATTATCGTCTAATTAATCCCATCACAATTTCACAATTCAAGATTCCTTGCATGTCATAACTCTTGAGGACATGATACCTGAAACCCGAAGGCCCGAAAGAGTGCAATGTAAAAGATGAATTCTATTTTGGGGATTTGGCCATCAGGGATTTGGCCGACGTTAATATTTTACTAACCACTTCTTCGTTTCCCCAAATCTCGAAGGCTCGAAATCGGGATTCCAGTCATATGCAAAAAAATTCCTTGGGAGAAAACCATTTTTCTCATCCTTCGAGAGGCCATTTTCCGTGTTCGAATAGTCGATTGACATCTAAATATCCTAATATTTCTAGTGGTGTCTTAAAAATTTCATTTGGATCTTGGGAAGGCAGTCAAAAGTCCCCTGAAAGATGAGGTTCATTTTCTGAAATGTGGCATTTTGTTTTTTTTACTATGTTGAGCCATCATTTTCAAATGATGATTCTAAGTGACTGAAAGATCATTTTGAGAAATGGTTGGAGGATTTTTTGACTAACACATCAGAGATCATTATCCTCTCTCAGTTTTCATAAATGTGTCACAGATAGGGAGAATCAAATCCATCTCCGAGCCTTAATTTTTGGATTTCATATTTTTCTGTTTTGACACATGTTTGTTAAATGGAGATTTGGGGAAAATGAAAAGGGGTCTCAGGGAACTAAGAAAGGTTTTTGCTCAGAATAAACATATGTAGTTTTTTTTTTTTTACCAGTTTATACACAACTGTCTCTATTCGAGAGATACAGATCCATAACTACAGCCCTAGTTTTCAGCAGTTTGGCCCATTTTCTATGGAAGAAAGTTTCAAGAATTGGTTGTAACTGTTGTTATCTTTTAGAGTAGAGAGGATTTCGACCTCATTACATATATGAGGCATATTTGTAAAGTTTATAGGGGGAATCAAACACAGGGGTAGTACTCCTGGGTCATAGCTTTCATTTTCAGTTTTATAAAATATTGCAGAGGCATGTTTTATCCATATCATAGATTCTTGTGATTTTGTTTGTAGAGAATGTCTTATTGCTTCGTTTTCACATCATTTTGCTTGGTTTTATTTCCATTTTCTTCCCAATTTATAACTACGTTTGTAATGGAATTCATCCATTTTTCAGATGCTCTATTTCAGGACAGGTTATAAGTTTCTTTTTGCAGAGATCTGAAGGTTCAGAATTCATCCTTTGCTAGATGCTCAGTCCCAACCATCTCTTTCTAGTGATTTATGATTGGTGTTATCACAATATTGGTTTATGCCTTAGCATTGTATAAGTGGGGCTACCTACAGGTGCTACCTAATATTTCTCAGAGAACAAAATCCACATTTCATTATTCATTTTGGCAAATGAATACAATTGTTATGGGATTTTTATTTGTTTCGGGGAAAATTGAAATTATGTTGAGTTATTCACAATATCCAAGTTCAAGCATAAAAGAACCCATGGATTTATGCTACCAAATTGCACGCATAAACATAGTCGGGCGCTACCTACAGGTGCTGTGTAATATTCTGACAGAGGCTAAATTGTGCAGAGTTATTCTGCCAGTTTTGATTCACTAATTTAAAACTTGATTTATGAGTAGTTGAGGATGTATTTTTGAAAACTAGGGGAGGTTTTTGTTCATAACATTCTAAATAACAAAAACCTCTCTTATTTTTTCAAAATGTGTTTTGGTTTGAGAGATATTGGATATATAAGTAGGCATTGCGTACTCTGCACAGTGGCGCTGCATACTAATTTCCTGTAGCGGTCACAGTTTTCATATTCTCCTTGTTGGGAGGTTGCCACATGTCAAGGAGGGTTTCGAATGACTTGTCAAGGATCGGTTAGATGTCAAGGGACACCTTCACCTAAGATTTATCTCCATCAAGGGCATCATTCATGAGGTGGAAATAATTTATTAATGACTTCCAACAAATTCCTGAAAATCGACAGTTTGTTGGATTTTTGTCTCTTTGACTATTGCCACCTATCTCCAAGATTAGAATCCAATAGAGAATATGGGATTCGACATCATTAGGTTATTTGGATGTTATTTTCTATTTAAAGAGGGATATATCTCTTGGAGAAAGGAGATTGATGAGCCAAGAGAGGCTAGAGAGAGATGTAGCAGGCATTTTTCCTGTGTGTGTTCATTTGTAAGGATGTGGGCATTTTTTGATTGTAAGAATTACTACTATTGGAGACTCATGAGAGATGTGATTTCAGATTGTAACTCTTCTATCTATATTTCTTCTTATTTGAATATATTGCAGACTTGAGGATCAAAGGTTGTCAATGATTTATGGATCCCTAAGCAACAAAGGATCTGTTATATTTTGCCCATCAGTCATTGTTTATATTCAAGTATTTGTTGATTCATTAAATTGAGAGGATATTTATTTACTAAAAATTCTATCTTATGCTTTCCTTCTTCATTTCTTCCACCTATCAACA
>JZKD02S2431985.1:148907-162041 GCA_000966675.3 Picea glauca
TGGGAGTTACACTCCATGGAAAATAGGGTTTGTGGCCAGTCCTGAAACTAGTCAAAATCAAGTGTTTCGGGTAAAAACGTCATAAATTCTTCATAACAGATCCAAATTCAGTGAGGCAAAATGTGTTGGTTAGGTTACAATATGTAGTATTCTGTGTAATAGTTTCATATCATTTCATCAAATATTTTGTGCAGGGCACGCTCTACAAGGTCGCTCTCTAGAATAAGACAAAATTCAACAAGGTATGCCATTTTTTCTATAACTCCTTTTCTGAGAGGTTTCAAGTAGTGACACTTGGAGGAATTGTATAAAAACACTGAAGAACATTGTATATCAGTTTTAGATATTTATACATTACAGGTTCAAAGTTATGATTACATCAAGTTAGGGTTGTTGACTAATCCAAAACTAAGCATGTGAGACTAAAGAAACGTTTGATGAAAATGTTAGTCTCTTTCTTTTAAAGTTAAGGAAGGTTTGCATGAATGTGATCATATACACCAGGTCTATTACAGAGCTACAAATCAGATTTGGATGATGAAATTGATGAGGGCTTTTGGTTGTGGTACATGTTGAGTACATGGTTGAGACAAGTAGTTGATGAGTTGGTGCACATACATGAGGTGTATATTTCATGATGTTGGTACATATTGATGAGTCATAGTTGATGAGTAGTTGACACATTGGTACATAATTGGTACATGGTTGGATGCACTTGTTTATGGTATAGGTTGATTACAGGTTGGTGCACTTGTTTATGGTACAGGTTGATTACAGGTTGAGGTACAAGTTGATGCATGGTTGATGCATGGTTCAAATTTACTGGTACAGGTTTACAATGGTATATCTCACAGTGATAGTGTGATAGTGGTTCCATCATTCTACTTCTACTTCAAGGTGGCAAGATGGGGCAAGGACAGGTGGTTGTAGCCTAAGAACATTGGGGGTTGTAGCCTCCTTCTTGTTGTAGATAGAGAATTGGGGAGTTGGAGCTTCCCTTAGGTTGTAGCCTGAGAAACTAGGGGGTTGGAGCCTCCTTCTAGCTACAGCTGGAAAACAAAGGAAGTTGGTGCTTCCAATTAATGTAATTCTTTAAGACATATAAGAAAAAGGATTCTGTGGTTTTCTCCTGATTTGGGTTTCCACGTAAAACACTGGTGTACTATGTATGTGTGTGATTGTTTATTTCTTACTGCTCATTATTGGATAATGATTCTACATTGATATAACATTTCAAGAAAAGGATTATAATTACGCTATTACTGATTCACCCCCCCCTCTTAGTAATCCAACAGGATATCCGTGTGGCTTAGAGTCAATACAATGAGGGGAAATCACTAGTATGGAAAACCCTAGAGTTCCATCACCACAAATTAGATCACCAGTAACCATTCCAACCCAGCTCAAGGTTTCAAGAATGCCAGGTGAAACAGGTGTACCAAACCCCTTGTTTGACTTAATAACTATCTATGACAATGAAGATATTTTGGAGGTCTCCCTAGTAAGTCCGATATCGATTACAAAGGAGAAGGAACCTAAGAAAACATCGACCCCAAGTCCCGATGCTTGATTTCAAAACCTTCCACAGAGTGACCATGAGGTTGAAAGTGTAATAGACACTGAGCTTCTTGACCTGTTGGAGACCCCAAAAGACAACTCGACGGATGAGCTAGGATCGAGTGGTCAAAAAGAGAAAGTTCAACAGCAAGAGATCGACACCTGAACAGCCGATTACCAGGTAAGTACTGAACCTATCACTTGTTCTTCAATTTTGGTCAATACCTCACCAACCAATGAACAAAAAACAGAGGTTGAGCCATGAGAGAAAATTTAAGAAGTCCAGCAACCAATCCTAGAACAAATACACACAACAGGGGGCCTGGGCAACACTATAACTTGGGGAGAACAAAAAATCCCTGAGATTTTTGATGAGGTCACCGATATACAGACGATCGCTTATGACAAGAAAAGGAAAGCTATCATGAAGAGGACCATCAAGAAGAGAAGACTCACGCTATATAGCTCAATTATCATCACCACGAAGGAGAAGATGCTCAGTAAATAACATGAAAAGACATATGAGCTCATCGGCACAGGGATGGCTATCACAGATGCCACATTGGATCAAGTAAGGAGAGATGAAAAGGAACTGGTCATTTCACTAAAGGAGTTGGAGCATATGTGACATTTGGTAAAATACTATCAAGACTCAGTGTAGGACACGATGTTTCTGAGGAGTGAGTTCCAATATGCTTATGAAAAGTTCACATACAAATGACATATTTTCACTACAGGTATGGCCAATTTCCAAGAAGATACCCTCATGGCATTGGAAACCTGCAAGGACATGGAAAGGTGGTATGAAAAATCATACTAAGCGGTAGAAAGAATTGATTACATGAGCGCAGTGCAAGAAGGTTGAGACATAGAAGAGAACAATATTCAAGTGCTAAGGGATAGCATCATCTCTCAGATCATGAAATCAGTCGAATAATAGGTAAGGATGGCCCATGAACCTCAATGGGAGATATAGAAGAAGTGGGTTGAGTGCGAAAAATGATGGGAAAATATTAATTGGGATATGAAAGGCATTGGCCTCCCAGAATTTGTCTCACCCGAAGACTTTGTCAACCTACATGACATAGTCAAGAAACATGCAGAAGAAGACTCACCATGGGCATTAGTGATCACACAGGTGGCAAGCATGGCACTAGGTCAAATAAAACAATTTATGGAACACCCGGTCAAGGCTCGTGCAATTTTGTAGCGGTTGAGTGCCAAAATAGTCAAATACAGAGAACGAGCAGTAAAAGTGAAAGAAATTCTTTCATCTCCAATGGACCATCACAGGTTCCCATATGCCAACACATACTAGGATCTCTTCGTCAAGTGGTTGGAATATGAGAAGAGCCATCCACTCCAGTAGAACCATGAGATGTTTCTCAGAGAACAAAGAGATCAAGTGCCACGTGGCAACATTTTGTTTTACTTAACATAAACTTGTAGCAACTATTTTTTAGTTAGTGATTCTTTATAAATAAAGGGATTGAACTTTTAGCAAGGGTTGATGGTTTTAGGAAAATACCCTCTTTTTTGGAATTGTAAAGAACTATTTCTGAACAACCTTAATTAAGAAGTCTTGTTTAGGACCAAAGACAAAAAATCATGTTTTTCATCAAAGGTGTTGTGTTATTGGATTGAGGAGGAATTACTTCCAACTTTATTTCAGTAATTGATGTTGTAACGAGTAAGAGTTTCTGAATCTACTGTTAAGTTATCTATTTCAATATTTTTTGCAGTTCTTATTCAAAATAATGGAAATCAAATCATTATGTTAATGTGTGATTAATGTTAGATCTAGGGAAACTATTTTTCTTGCCATCATCTTATTACATGTGTATTTTTCTTACGATAATTGGATCTCATTCAATGATGAAATACCAAAAAGTTAACGTATTAGTACTAGGATTGCAATAGGTGTGAATATCTTTGTCTGCATGCTTGAGCACGAGGGTTACTCCAAGCTCATCCTTCTTTAGTAGTTAATAATCCCTTCTACCTGTTGGTTGATACCAACACACATAATTTTATCAAACTCATCTAATAAAAGAAAAGACAAAAAGAGAATGTTTAAATTGAAGGAGGAAATTTCATAGGAAGATATCCTATCAATTACCACGTAAAGACCATCGATAAATTAGCTAGATCGAAATATTTGAAGAACCATTCCACCATCAAACGTTACAGATTCTAATTGGGCCTCTAAGTCGGGTTTGGTTCCTATTGTTGAGCTAAAGGGATCTCAAACCCCTCAACATGTTTCTACCACCAAGCTCCAGCCTAGTGAACCAGATGAGCTAGAGGAAGGTGAGCACATTTTTTATTCACATATGTGGGTGAAGGTTACCCCACTGCACTTCATCATTGATAGCGATAGCCAAAATAACCTCATCTCAACAAAGGTTGTCAAGCGACTCGCCTTTCCGACAACGCCACACCTGCAAACCTACACCATTGTATGGCTCCACCAAGGAAGCAACATCCGCATCAACCAACAATGACGAATGTCATACAACATCAAGCCCTTCAAAGATGAGGTATTGTCTGATGTTTCCCCTCTCGAAGTTTGTAATGTTCTTTTGAGCCAACAATATTTATGGAAACACCATGTTGTATATGAGTCTAGGCCTCGCAGTGTTATTATTACTTTGAATAAGAAATTGTACAAGCTACCAGAGGCAGTCCCACCTAGTTCTATTTTCTTGATCTATGCCATGCAATGCAAGAAGGTCATATCTCAGATGGGGAAGTTTTTCTTCTTCGTGATTCACTCTCAAAATGAGCGAAAGATTGTAGCCACATATAGGGTCTCTGAGGTCGATCTATCCACACAACAAAAGCAAGTGGATAAGGTCGCAGAAGCATTCTCGTATTTCTTCTTCTCACCTACCGAGTTACCGCTTCACTGTCAGGTCAAGCACCCCATCGATATGACCCCTAATGCATCATTTCCCAATGGGAAAGTCTACTGCTTCTCTCTTTTAAAAATGAGAAGATCAAGAGGTAGATTCAAGAAATGCTCCATAAGGGGCACATCCATCCCAACTCATCACCTTGTAGGAGCCCAATCGTGCTAGTAAAAAATAAATATGGAACCTCGCAACTCTGCATTGATTACCCATAAGGGGCACATCCATCCCAACTCATCACCTTGCAGGAGCCCAATCATGCTAGTACATAAGAAATATGGAACCTCACAACTCTACATTGATTACTAGGCCCTGAATAAAATCACATTCAGAAACTGATACCCAATTCTCTAAATCGACGAACTCCTTGATCAACTCATGGGGGCCAAATAATTCAGTAAGATTGATCTAAAGTCTAGCTACCACCAAGTCCTTATAGAACAAATAGATGTATGGAAGACCTCCTTCAAGTCAAAAGGAAGGTCTTTTCGAATAGTTGGTCATGCCCTTTGGCTTGAAAAATGCTCCAGACACTTTCATGAGGATGATGGACGATATCATGTGACCATTCACCAATACTTTTGTAGTGGTGTACTTGGATGAAATTCTCATTTACAAAAATACTTGGGCAGAACACTTGTAGCATATTCAACAGGTTTTTCACACCCTGTGACAGCACAAGCTATACACCAACTTGGAAAAATGCTCCTTTGGCATTGACAGGGTCCATTACCTGGGCTACATCATTGATCAACATGGTGTACATGTGGATCCAACCAAGATCCAAGTCTTCCATGAATGACCATCCCCAACCACACTCACTGAGCTTCGAAGATTATTGGGCCTTGCCAATTTCTACCACAGGTTCATGTTAGGATTCTCCTATATTGCATGGGTCCTCAACCAAGTAACCAAGGTTGGCGGTAAGGAGAAATTTGTGTGCGGCCGGTCCTAAAAACAAGAATTCGATGATTTGAAACAATGATTGTGCTCATCCCTGGTAATTTCACTACTAGACTTGTAGCAACCCTTTGATATTGAGATAGATGTTTCATACTATTCTGTGGGCAACACTCTCACTCAACATGGCCACCACATGGCATATCATAGTGAGACATTATAATATGTTGTCCATAAGTACCCCAATTATGACAAAGAAATTTACTCCTGCAAGCCTGTTTCTAATGGATACATTACATTCTTGGGAAGGAGACAATCATCCACACTGATCATAAGCCATTGCAGTTTATGCAAACATAAGGCAGATTGCAGAATGTCTACCATCAAAAGTGGTCCACATACTTGCAACAATTCCACCTCAACATCAATTATAAAACATGAAGCACCAACTACATCACTGATTCCTCAACAGACCACCAGTCACGACACTCACCAGGGTGCTAGACTCTTGTGGCCATGAGACCTCTGGATAGCCCCAACTCTATGAGACAGACCCAAACTTCACTATCACCTACCAAATGTTGGGCGCAAACGTAGTTTTCACTAATTTCCATATTTAGAATGGGTTGTTGTTCCTTTTGGGCCATATCTATGTTCCATCAAGAGAGCGAGTGAAGATGATCTAGGAAAACCACTACAGTCAGGTGGCATGACACTTCGACGAAAAAAAGACAGTGGAAATGATACAGAAAAATTTCTACTGGCCAAAATTTCGATATGAGGTAAACAAGTATATCAGTTCATGCACTTATTGTGTTATTTCCAAACTGAACACTAAGAAACAAGGCCTATACACCCCTCTTCCTACTCCTGAAAGGTCATGGGAATCCATNGGGGCAAGGACAGGTGGTTGTAGCCTAAGAACATTGGGGGTTGTAGCCTCCTTCTTGTTGTAGATAGAGAATTGGGGAGTTGGAGCTTCCCTTAGGTTGTAGCCTGAGAAACTAGGGGGTTGGAGCCTCCTTCTAGCTACAGCTGGAAAACAAAGGAAGTTGGTGCTTCCAATTAATGTAATTCTTTAAGACATATAAGAAAAAGGATTCTGTGGTTTTCTCCTGATTTGGGTTTCCACGTAAAACACTGGTGTACTATGTATGTGTGTGATTGTTTATTTCTTACTGCTCATTATTGGATAATGATTCTACATTGATATAACATTTCAAGAAAAGGATTATAATTACGCTATTACTGATTCACCCCCCCCTCTTAGTAATCCAACAGGATATCCGTGTGGCTTAGAGTCAATACAATGAGGGGAAATCACTAGTATGGAAAACCCTAGAGTTCCATCACCACAAATTAGATCACCAGTAACCATTCCAACCCAGCTCAAGGTTTCAAGAATGCCAGGTGAAACAGGTGTACCAAACCCCTTGTTTGACTTAATAACTATCTATGACAATGAAGATATTTTGGAGGTCTCCCTAGTAAGTCCGATATCGATTACAAAGGAGAAGGAACCTAAGAAAACATCGACCCCAAGTCCCGATGCTTGATTTCAAAACCTTCCACAGAGTGACCATGAGGTTGAAAGTGTAATAGACACTGAGCTTCTTGACCTGTTGGAGACCCCAAAAGACAACTCGACGGATGAGCTAGGATCAAGTGGTCAAAAAGAGAAAGTTCAACAGCAAGAGATCGACACCTGAACAACCGATTACCAGGTAAGTACTGAACCTATCACTTGTTCTTCAATTTTGGTCGATACCTCACCAACCAATGAACAAAAAACAGAGGTTGAGCCATGAGAGAAAATGTAAGAAGTCCAGCAACCAATCCTAGAACAAATACACACAACAGGGGGCCTGGGCAACACTATAACTTGGGGAGAACAAAAAATCCCTGAGATTGTTGATGAGGTCACCGATATACAGACGATCGCTTATGACAAGAAAAGGAAAGCTATCATGAAGAGGACCATCAAGAAGAGAAGACTCATGCTATATAGCTCAATTATCATCACCACGAAGGAGAAGATGCTCAGTAAAGAACATGAAAAGACATATGAGCTCATCGGCACAGGGATGGCTATCACAGATGCCACATTGGATCAAGTAAGGAGAGATGAAAAGGAACTGGTCATTTCACTAAAGGAGTTGGAGCATATGTGACATTTGGTAAAATACTATCAAGACTCAGTGTAGGACACGATGTTTCTGAGGAGTGAGTTCCAATATGCTTATGAAAAGTTCACATACAAATGACATATTTTCACTACAGGTATGGCCAATTTCCAAGAAGATACCCTCATGGCATTGGAAACCTGCAAGGACATGGAAAGGTGGTATGAAAAATCATACTAAGCGGTAGAAAGAATTGATTACATGAGCGCAGTGCAAGAAGGTTGAGACATAGAAGAGAACAATATTCAAGTGCTAAGGGATAGCATCATCTCTCAGATCATGAAATCAGTCGAATAATAGGTAAGGATGGCCCATGAACCTCAATGGGAGATATAGAAGAAGTGGGTTGAGTGCGAAAAATGATGGGAAAATATTAATTGGGATATGAAAGGCATTGGCCTCCCAGAATTTGTCTCACCCGAAGACTTTGTCAACCTACATGACATAGTCAAGAAACATGCAGAAGAAGACTCACCATGGGCATTAGTGATCACACAGGTGGCAAGCATGGCACTAGGTCAAATAAAACAATTTATGGAACACCCGGTCAAGGCTCGTGCAATTTTGTAGCGGTTGAGTGCCAAAATAGTCAAATACAGAGAACGAGCAGTAAAAGTGAAAGAAATTCTTTCATCTCCAATGGACCATCACAGGTTCCCATATGCCAACACATACTAGGATCTCTTCGTCAAGTGGTTGGAATATGAGAAGAGCCATCCACTCCAGTAGAACCATGAGATGTTTCTCAGAGAACAAAGAGATCAAGTGCCACGTGGCAACATTTTGTTTTACTTAACATAAACTTGTAGCAACTATTTTTTAGTTAGTGATTCTTTATAAATAAAGGGATTGAACTTTTAGCAAGGGTTGATGGTTTTAGGAAAATACCCTCTTTTTTGGAATTGTAAAGAACTATTTCTGAACAACCTTAATTAAGAAGTCTTGTTTAGGACCAAAGACAAAAAATCATGTTTTTCATCAAAGGTGTTGTGTTATTGGATTGAGGAGGAATTACTTCCAACTTTATTTCAGTAATTGATGTTGTAACGAGTAAGAGTTTCTGAATCTACTGTTAAGTTATCTATTTCAATATTTTTTGCAGTTCTTATTCAAAATAATGGAAATCAAATCATTATGTTAATGTGTGATTAATGTTAGATCTAGGGAAACTATTTTTCTTGCCATCATCTTATTACATGTGTATTTTTCTTACGATAATTGGATCTCATTCAATGATGAAATACCAAAAAGTTAACGTATTAGTACTAGGATTGCAATAGGTGTGAATATCTTTGTCTGCATGCTTGAGCACGAGGGTTACTCCAAGCTCATCCTTCTTTAGTAGTTAATAATCCCTTCTACCTGTTGGTTGATACCAACACACATAATTTTATCAAACTCATCTAATAAAAGAAAAGACAAAAAGAGAATGTTTAAATTGAAGGAGGAAATTTCATAGGAAGATATCCTATCAATTACCACGTAAAGACCATCGATAAATTAGCTAGATCGAAATATTTGAAGAACCATTCCACCATCAAACGTTACAGATTCTAATTGGGCCTCTAAGTCGGGTTTGGTTCCTATTGTTGAGCTAAAGGGATCTCAAACCCCTCAACATGTTTCTACCACCAAGCTCCAGCCTAGTGAACCAGATGAGCTAGAGGAAGGTGAGCACATTTTTTATTCACATATGTGGGTGAAGGTTACCCCACTGCACTTCATCATTGATAGCGATAGCCAAAATAACCTCATCTCAACAAAGGTTGTCAAGCGACTCGCCTTTCCGACAACGCCACACCTGCAAACCTACACCATTGTATGGCTCCACCAAGGAAGCAACATCCGCATCAACCAACAATGACGAATGTCATACAACATCAAGCCCTTCAAAGATGAGGTATTGTCTGATGTTTCCCCTCTCGAAGTTTGTAATGTTCTTTTGAGCCAACAATATTTATGGAAACACCATGTTGTATATGAGTCTAGGCCTCGCAGTGTTATTATTACTTTGAATAAGAAATTGTACAAGCTACCAGAGGCAGTCCCACCTAGTTCTATTTTCTTGATCTATGCCATGCAATGCAAGAAGGTCATATCTCAGATGGGGAAGTTTTTCTTCTTCGTGATTCACTCTCAAAATGAGCGAAAGATTGTAGCCACATATAGGGTCTCTGAGGTCGATCTATCCACACAACAAAAGCAAGTGGATAAGGTCGCAGAAGCATTCTCGTATTTCTTCTTCTCACCTACCGAGTTACCGCTTCACTGTCAGGTCAAGCACCCCATCGATATGACCCCTAATGCATCATTTCCCAATGGGAAAGTCTACTGCTTCTCTCTTTTAAAAATGAGAAGATCAAGAGGTAGATTCAAGAAATGCTCCATAAGGGGCACATCCATCCCAACTCATCACCTTGTAGGAGCCCAATCGTGCTAGTAAAAAATAAATATGGAACCTCGCAACTCTGCATTGATTACCCATAAGGGGCACATCCATCCCAACTCATCACCTTGCAGGAGCCCAATCATGCTAGTACATAAGAAATATGGAACCTCACAACTCTACATTGATTACTAGGCCCTGAATAAAATCACATTCAGAAACTGATACCCAATTCTCTAAATCGACGAACTCCTTGATCAACTCATGGGGGCCAAATAATTCAGTAAGATTGATCTAAAGTCTAGCTACCACCAAGTCCTTATAGAACAAATAGATGTATGGAAGACCTCCTTCAAGTCAAAAGGAAGGTCTTTTCGAATAGTTGGTCATGCCCTTTGGCTTGAAAAATGCTCCAGACACTTTCATGAGGATGATGGACGATATCATGTGACCATTCACCAATACTTTTGTAGTGGTGTACTTGGATGAAATTCTCATTTACAAAAATACTTGGGCAGAACACTTGTAGCATATTCAACAGGTTTTTCACACCCTGTGACAGCACAAGCTATACACCAACTTGGAAAAATGCTCCTTTGGCATTGACAGGGTCCATTACCTGGGCTACATCATTGATCAACATGGTGTACATGTGGATCCAACCAAGATCCAAGTCTTCCATGAATGACCATCCCCAACCACACTCACTGAGCTTCGAAGATTATTGGGCCTTGCCAATTTCTACCACAGGTTCATGTTAGGATTCTCCTATATTGCATGGGTCCTCAACCAAGTAACCAAGGTTGGCGGTAAGGAGAAATTTGTGTGCGGCCGGTCCTAAAAACAAGAATTCGATGATTTGAAACAATGATTGTGCTCATCCCTGGTAATTTCACTACTAGACTTGTAGCAACCCTTTGATATTGAGATAGATGTTTCATACTATTCTGTGGGCAACACTCTCACTCAACATGGCCACCACATGGCATATCATAGTGAGACATTATAATATGTTGTCCATAAGTACCCCAATTATGACAAAGAAATTTACTCCTGCAAGCCTGTTTCTAATGGATACATTACATTCTTGGGAAGGAGACAATCATCCACACTGATCATAAGCCATTGCAGTTTATGCAAACATAAGGCAGATTGCAGAATGTCTACCATCAAAAGTGGTCCACATACTTGCAACAATTCCACCTCAACATCAATTATAAAACATGAAGCACCAACTACATCACTGATTCCTCAACAGACCACCAGTCACGACACTCACCAGGGTGCTAGACTCTTGTGGCCATGAGACCTCTGGATAGCCCCAACTCTATGAGACAGACCCAAACTTCACTATCACCTACCAAATGTTGGGCGCAAACGTAGTTTTCACTAATTTCCATATTTAGAATGGGTTGTTGTTCCTTTTGGGCCATATCTATGTTCCATCAAGAGAGCGAGTGAAGATGATCTAGGAAAACCACTACAGTCAGGTGGCATGACACTTCGACGAAAAAAAGACAGTGGAAATGATACAGAAAAATTTCTACTGGCCAAAATTTCGATATGAGGTAAACAAGTATATCAGTTCATGCACTTATTGTGTTATTTCCAAACTGAACACTAAGAAACAAGGCCTATACACCCCTCTTCCTACTCCTGAAAGGTCATGGGAATCCATATCCATGGACTACATGTCAGGCCTCCCATCCACCAAGCAGGGAAATGACTATGTTTTTGTGGTTGTTGATCGCTTTTCTAATATGGAGATTCTGGATGCCTACAAGAAGAGCATCACAACAGAGGCCACTTCCAAGCTCTTATTTGAATGAGTTTGGGTACATTTTGGAATCCCACAAACCATTTTCTCATATCAAGACAATCGATTTCTTATCACATTTTGGTCGAGCCTCTGGTCATTGCTGGACACCAAGCTCAACAAATCCATGACCTTCCACCCCCAGACAGATGGCCAAACCAAGGTCGTAAATTGAATGATCGTGAATATCCTGTGCATGTATAATTCCAAGAACCCTCGCACATGGGATGGGAGTCTTCCCTATGTCCAACATAGATACAACCAAGCATTGCATAGCTCAACTGGCCACAACCCCTTTCAGGTGGGGTTGGGATTCCAACCATTGGGTCCCATAGATGTTTCACTGCCCCTTGTAGTCACCTCAATCGACTCATCTCCTGCTCCAACTGAAGCTAACAAATCCACCCAGTTCATTGAGAATATCAAGCACATCTGTCAATAGGTTCATGATATCCTACATAAGTCCAATGATAAGTACAAGTAGTGCCATGATCAACACCGGGTGCCACATAAGTTTCAAGGGGGAGAACAATTTTGGTTGCATTTGTAGAAAGAATTCCTTACCGGATCCCATCAAAATATTCTCCCACTCTGTTATGGGTCATACACCATCATGAAGGTCATGGATGATAATGATTTTGAGCTCAACATTCCTCCTTTCCTTGGCCTGCACCCAATGTTCAACGTGAATCTCCTTCGACCTTATTTCCCACCATTATTGGACACCTCATATATAGAAGAACAACTAACACCAACACAGTTCAACCCTGAATGCATACAACAGGAATCCATTGATCATATTGTGGACAAACAGGTCAAGGGAACTCACCAGCAAACAATCCAACTTTATTAAGTTGTCAAAGCAAGGAAGCTCCTACACCAAGGAAAGTGGCTCACCCAGGGAAAAATTCAACAGAAATTTCCTCATCTAATGGGGGAAATAAACACAATGGATACCATTTCTTCCTAAGGGGGGAGGATTTATCTATATGGATGTTAGTGGCCTCTAACCTATTCCAACTGGCTCATTTTGGCAGTTTTCCAGTTCAACAGTTTTTTCCTAGTTTTCGGGTCCCTGAATTTCGGGGTCATTTTGAGGCCCTAAAAAACATGTGTAGTCCTTGGATATGCCTTTCCAATGGGCTATCATGCACCTAAAATAAATATTGTATGCAAAATTTACGACCCCAAGAAATTGATGTACTAACTTACCCAAACAAGGCCCACATGACTTTTGGTGCTTCATCTCCTAGGGTTAGGTTTTTGGATGTCTAGGGGTTTTTGTCATTCCTGTTTATTGTAAAAATTCCTTGAGATCCTCATTGTAATAATATTCTTGCAAATGAGCACAACCGTCAGATCTCTTATTAGAGATAAGTC
>JZKD02S2431985.1:189410-210758 GCA_000966675.3 Picea glauca
CATGTTGTTCTTCATTACCCTTTAGGGATGGGAGTCCCGATAGTCTTTCAAACATGTCGTGAATCAGCCACATACTCCTTCTCCTCATTTTTCTAGCTTTCCCACATGGACTCCCAGATTATCTCTTTACGGTTCTATTTTTTACCTGCACCTCTGCAATATCATGAACCCTCTGTTTCATCCATAATCAGTTTGCCCATCTGCAAACCTACCCTCATTTCACCTACCTCATACAGAAACTCACCAATGAGGCTCCCACCCTTCATCAGTATTCCAAGCACATTCTACCCTATGTGGGCCACTCATATCACACTCGGGCACCCGTTTCTGTATTTGTACATTTTTCCCCAAATTATTCGTTATTTATTGTACAAACGCCTTTATTTCCAGTCATTACATTTTCTTTTGTCGTCACCGTTGGTGGCTTGCTTCCTTTTTGGCCACACGCAACCCATGTCACCCTTGGTTGGAGCATTACTTATCATCTACCCTTGTTGGCATCGTCCATATCTTCAGAGTACTCCACAGGTCACTTACCTCTACCCTCTGAATTTGTTCACCTTGTCCCGCCTCTGGCACAACTTATCACCGGTCTTGTCGTCCCCCTGACACTCGACCTTGTTACACGGTTGTGGCCACTTTTTATCTCATACATCCTCCAACCAAGGGCAATATTGAGTCTTCCCACTTCTTGACTTTGTCCATGTACCTCTGTCACTTCCTCACCTCAGTAGATTCCACGAAGCCCTTTTCTTCTGGGAGTCACGTTCCCCTTTTGTCGACATCAACACAATTTTCCAGAAGGGCGGCAGTATCTTGATTCTCACTCTCCATTCAATGAGAGATCTTGGACGGCATAGGGTGAAACACCATTGCTCCCTGCTGTCGTTGGCCCCCATAACATTCAATGGCAACACTTTCTCATTTTATGGTGGGTCTTACTTTGCGACTATTGTAGTTATTTTTACCATTTTCCGAAGACCTCTGAACTTGGTAGGGCTATCAATGCCCACATCATCGCTGCTGCTTATTACTGCGATCATTGCGTATTGTTCAGAGTATGTTCCTTTGCAGAATTGTCTTCTGCCTTTATCATCACCGCCCCCGAGGGCGCTGTAGTTGTCTACACCAACACTTCCATCATCTTTTTTCAAAGTTACATAACACGAGCATGGGGCATGCTCTCCTCGTTTGTACACATTTTTCTCTTTTTTTCACAACTCTCAGAAGGTCGGGTCCTACCGATTACTTTTTTCTCCAATGAATCACTCTGAATGATCCCACTATTTCTCTCCCTTACAACAACATTCTTAGTAGAAGAAACATTGATGGATTTCGGCTATACGTATGCTTCTAACCTCATCCATCAGGGGGCATATGTTATCACTAAAATTTCGTCCACACATGGCGACAAGAACTCAGCATCGTCAAATAGTAATGAAGTCATTCATGGCACTGAATTAATTTCACAGCATTCCAAAAATGTCAAAAACTATACAAAGTAGTAAAAATTGAAGAGCGGTTTACAACAGTTGGGTGTGCATGCACATGCGCGGAACAGGAATGTACCATGCACACATACGAGCACGATGCACGGCTGTTGGCACAAAAACCCGCGCATCTACGAAACGGTGCATTTATTGAATTGGTCGGCCTCCCAACCACTTATGGATCAGCTCCCAAGCCGATTTGACCCTCAAATCTGAGCTGAATCTGCATGGTAGGCTGGTCAAAGACCTAATAAAGCCCTAAAGAGCCTCTTTTTACACTACAAAAAAGTTACATAATAACCCAATGGAATGCTATAAAAAGCCATGAAGAAACCTCATTTTCTCAAAGAATTTCATGTAATGTTATGCTGCCTAGATTGTTTTAAGGACTCAATCCTTGATAAGACCACTTTTCCACCATTTCATTGAGCAATCCACCTCTCCATTGAGTGGGTTTGAAAAGGAGTTCTTTCATCACCATTTTTATTTTTTCTTGTTGTAAGGAGAGCAAGTTTGTGAGGGTCCAAGAGCCTTCCTTTGGAGGAAGAAGGGACTCATAGTCCCCTTTCTTCATTGTGCTTTGATTTCATCAATAGATCAGCCTAAAAACATTGGTGATATTGGTCTTTTTGTGTTTTGTTATCTCTATATCCATATGCTTATAATTTTAGTTTGTTTTAGTGTAAGTCTTGCTTACAGTTTTGTTTTTCTTTCTCTAACTCTTTCCTCTACAGCTGTCATGCTCAACAAGACCCAACTGGGCATGTAAGCACCTCTTATTTGTTCACCAAGGTGACAAAAAGGGTGCAAACAGACTTTGTTTAGGAAAAGGTCCTTCAGAAAAAAAAAAAAAAAAACTATAGAAGGAATATGAGGTCAAGTGGGGAAAAAACCTAGGTCAATCAAAGGAAAAATTGGATTGATATAATTTTACCTAGAGTCTAAAGAGAGCACACTATTCACAAACTCTAGGCCAATAGAAGCCCTTGCTTCAAAATTGGAAGATGTAAACATATCTAATGGGTGGTGAAACCCACTCTGTACAATTCTAATGCACTTCCTAGGGGCACTCCTCTCCTGGCTTAGATCAAGGTCATATTTATTCTATATAGTGCAACAATGTTGCATGGGTTTGGTCACTTTTCGGTATATGCAATTCTTGCAATTGTACAAACAAATTTTTGGGTTTAAGATCAAAGCAATTTCCAATTCAATTTTTTTGGAGTGATGACTATAATGGTTTTATCTTTAATATCTTATCATTTTTCTATAAATTGTGGTGCATTATAACTTGTGATGGTACAGTAAAGGAACTAGGTAATAGTGACCTATTTTGTAGTGATTACAATAGACTGAGGCCATTGAGTTATCGCGGTGCATATGATTTTCTCCTTGCATTTTATTTTATAAGCAAAGATGGTTATAAAAATATACCAAACAAGGTAGTTTCCAATGCTCTAGTGTGATCAATATTTATGTTGTAAATGTTGAAGTCAACTTTTAGTTTGCATATTTTCTCATGTGAGTAACTCATTGTTTTTAATATTTTTTATTTATTTTTATTTTGTTTGGTTCTTTGCATGGAATTGGATTCCAAAGGTTAAACATTATGCACTAAATGTGCCAATCATTCTCATGGGATCCAAATTAGGTGGGTATCAAGTTTTTTTATTTGTGCAGTTGGCTTCCTAAGGTGCCTATTGTTTCTTGTACTTTAATCTGGTAGATTCAATGGATAGATTTTATTATTACTCTATTGTTATATCAGGATATGTTAGTTTAGATAGTCATATGGAAAGTTTATTTAGCTCAGACATAAATATATGGGGTTTGAACACTAGTTTGCAAAGGATGCAATATTTTTGTATATTAATGATGGAGTAACAACTAATTTACCCCCCAAAAAATGAATTTCATATAATCTTTCAATTATATTGATAAATATGTGTGTACTATTCCATATTAATTGGAATAATTTTGTAAAGTAAAATATTATCTTCATTACTTAAAAGTAATTACCAATTTTTTTTTTTTTTTTATAGTATTCACTCATCCAATTTACTCTATTTTCATATGTTTTTGTCATTTTTTGATAATCTAGCCAAAACGTTGAAAGTTGTAATAGAGTTTCCTATGAATGAAACAAAAAAACTTAAAATTTTCCCTCTACTATATAGTAATTGTTTTTTGGAAAATGCAACTTATACTACCTCAAAAATGCACCACATTGCAAAGTTACAAGAAATGGACAAAAAAGATATAAGCAGATCCTCTTCCTATGAAAACTAAGGCTAGAATATGAGCCTATTCCCCAAGGGGAAAGGAGTCTACACCCTTCTAAAATGCATCAATTATATTTTTGACATGAGTTACTAGATCAATTTTGAAATATCTCAATTGTCTCGGCTGTAGGTAAGAGTTGTCACCTTGAAAACTTATGCATCTTCTTTCCCAACAGAAAGAAATAGCAAAAAATTGTATTGTCTTCCATAAATATCTACTACAATCCATATCATCCAAGTATCACCTAGGTGGGGACCTCACCCAGCAAAGGGAGTTGTGAACAACTAGTTGCATTATACTTGTAACCATTTCCAACAAGTCTTGGGTGACTCTTGACAATTGGACACTACCACAAGATAAGACACACTAATTCTTCTTTTCAATATCAAACCCAAAATGGATTAGATATTTTTTATTTGCTTATTTTTTTCCCCATACCCTAATGGAGCACCAACCAACACAAAAAAATAAAAATCAACAAGCATGGAGCCTTCTAGAGAATCTAGAATGTATTTTGCCACCTCTCCTCAAATTCACAGCCCCCCCACTTCTTGTTCAAGAGCAGGGAAATAGGAATTAAATTCTCAATCAATTGTATAAGTACTTGGTGTCATAATTTAAGGAGGATTTACTCCTGCCCAACTTACAATGCCTCCAAATAAGTCCCAAATATTGAAGACGAAATTTAAAGCGACAACTTTCTATGACCATTCTTCATAATTTCAAAACGATTAGTTTCTCAACTCCACTTATCCTTTTAGAATGGTTTAAATATCTCATGTGTGTCATTTTATTTTTCAGTGTTCCCACCCAAAATGCAGGTGCATTTTTTAATTTTAAAGGTTTGAGTAGAAACAAGGTGCTTCCTTGACTAGATTTGGATGTCATATTTAACCCTGATATTGAAATTTTAATGAGGACAATGATCAAGTGGCACAAGGTGTTGTTAGTTTTTAGTATTGAAAATAAGAACAGAGGATGCCTATATTCTCATGTTATTTTTATGGTTATCTTGTACCATATTAAGTAATATTGGGCACTGCCAAATTTAGCCTTGTTGTTTTTTTATTCAGTAATTGATATTTTTGGGAAGATAAGAATGCTACTCTATTTAGATTAGTTTTTTTTCCATGCTTATCATTATCCTTATCTACAAGTATGAAATCCCTACCTTCATGGTGCTTATCTTGGTCATTTGGGTTGCACAATATTATGCACAGTAGGCATTAGTGCTTAGCTTGAATAACATAAATATGCCTTCAATAATCAAGTATATTTCGTGGTTTTCATATTATAAACATTTTCATCCAATTGGTGTTTATGTGTGATAATTGTTCCTTGCAATCCATATTTATCATTTTGGCTTTGCATGGTGAAGAGTTGAAGAAGAAGATTGAAGCAACAACATTTATTGAGTGAAGTTCCAAAACCTAGTAGGTATGAAAACATAAGTGAAGTATTTTTTGTGGCTTGTCATGGTTGTATTTAGCTTGTATGGGAAAGAAAATAATTTCAAATTAGGGGTTAACATGGAACTTGTCTTATTTACCCACACTACCTCTATATGTTTTTAGAATCTACATATTATTTACCCATACTACATCTATATGTTATTATCATTTGGTTTTCTGATTTATTCAACTAGGATTTGCATCTACCTATTGCTCTACAAAGTTTGTGAACACATTCTTATGGCTTTATTGTATTTAGGAATTTTTCATCTGGATGTTTTCTATAAATTTCTAATCCTTGAGTCTATATTATTTGGTGATTTTGACATGCATAATGTGAATGTTGTTTTTGACACTACAATTAAAGTGGTTCTTCAACCATGCTTTTATATAATTAAGGAGAGAGCATACCTAACCCATCTATGGTTCAACCTAACTTCTCTTCCTCTGGAGCTATAACAGGAGAAATTTTAAGGACAACTAGGGATTCATTGTGTAGTTTCCTAGACCTAAATGATCAAACTGGAAACAAAAATACTTTTGTTGCAAAAAATTGTATTAAAATGAATCTTGGAGATAAGTTTTTGGATGGTATGGATATTGAAGTTAGGATATGGGTTGTATAGATAATAAATCAACTATGTAAATATTCCTTTTAGGTGCACCCTCTACAGGGCATATGGCCATTTAAAGAGGCAATGTCCCATATTAACTAAATGAGTCTCTCTAGCATAGGTAACCACAAATTTGGTGAGGGATTGTAAATATTGAAGGTAGAATTATGTTTTTGCATCCTTCCAAACAAATAACAAAGTGAAGCAAATACATCCTGTTGCACTAAAAAATTGAATGGTCCACCCAATTGGTTGCATTGGCAATTTGCATCGCTATTAGATGCTTACTAAATAATCCCAACATGGTTAATGGAAGGTAAATTTTTTCTATCATTTCAGTGCAAAATTGATGAATTACTGGTAAATAAAAATATGCCAATGCAAATTGTGTTCCCTAAAGCTAGCCTATTATGATGTTTAAATCTAGTTAGGTTGCACATTCTTAAAGCATTGCATCATTGAATAATATTTACTAACAGAATTTGAGTTCCAATATAAAGGCATGGGAGAAATAACCCAATTTCATAAAACCATATGAATTTTACCAAGTTTGAATTCAAATGTCCAAAAGTCCAAAAATGAATTTTACCCAGTTTCCAAGCAGGGGTGATTTTAGGGGCTAAATTTCGCTCATGGGCTAATTTTCCATGGTTTTTCCAAAAATGCGATTCGCTATTTTAAAAATGATTCTCCCAAATTCTATAGGATAATATTATTTTACCTTAAAAATCGCCAAAAATTTATAAAAACTATATTAAATACTCATAAATTTGAATATTTTTTTAAAAATATCGCCAAACATTTATAGTTGAGACATGAAGGATTAATAATATTCGCCAAGGTTTCTAAATTTTAAAATAAATTCCCAAGCTTAAAATCATCCCTGAACTAGATAGGTTTTGAAACTTTCAAATAGCATTGGAATTAACATTTGGAACTTGAATTTTGTAAGTTATCCTAGCAATAGAAAACACTGCTAAAATTACAAAGTTATATAAATAATATGGCAATAAGAAGTTTATGATGTTTTCGACAACAATCATCGTGCTTGGTAAGCACTCATATCATCATAAGCCAAGATTGAATAGAGGAAGCACTTTGAAATTCTGACCTTTTCAACTAATCCATAAAGATTATCATCAAAATATGGATGACATTTACGTCTTCAATGTCATCATTCAAATACATGATTACTAACATATTCTTTTTCCCTCATAATCAATAATCCAATGGATGAAATGGAAACACTTGACAACTCACAAATTTTCAAGCAGTAAAGGAATAACATGAAAACACGCCAGACATTTATGTTGTCGATGTCTTCATCCATCTAAAAGAGAAAATATAAAATTTTCCCCTAATAAGTAGGTGTCCACCTTTCTATGTAATCAATGTTTCAGATTCAGGTAGAACACAACCCGATGAAGTCTCTTAAGAAACTAACTTTTAACGTTTTCATGCCATTTGTGAGGCATTTGAATGGAGCAATTAAAGAGAATAAAAATATATACAATCCATCAAGCTCAAAATAACTAATAGTTTTCATAAATGGCATGGTAGTATAACAAAATTCAAATATATTTTGAATTTTTCAAATCTAGACTTTGAAAATTCATGATTTATCAAAAACATAAGCAACACAAACCAAAAATGTGTCATTAATATTATTTGTATGGAGAATCTATGATAATATATGCAAGAAAATAAGCTTAGAATCACATCCTCTTAAATATGCATGACATGATTATGAGGATAATCATTCCATCCATATTTTCATGTTAGGAACAATGATGAGGAATTGGTGTTTAGACAGTTAAGTGAGTAGAAACATAAAAATATTAGTCTTCATTATTTGAGGTAAACCTCATAGGAATATCCTATAATGTTCCCCGGCCCAATCAAGGGACATTTCGATGCATAATACTCATAAAAATGAAATGTTTCTAACTAAACAATTTCTTGTAGTTTTACGAATTTAAAATTAGATTTGGTTGGTGTTCGCTACCATTAAATTGATGCATCTACAACATGTTAAATGATCATCAAATGAAACCAGTAACTCAAACACAACATCATGTATTCAATCTTATACACAGAGTTCATGCAAAACCATTATACATATAAAAATGACATAACACAAGATAAAACACTTATCTTTTAACTATATTGTGCAACCAAGTACATGGGATGGATGTTCCACCCAACCATAGACTGGATGTTCCAATTCTCAATATCCATTCACCCCTAATTTAAGTCTAGTAATCCACATAAGATGGTGGTCTCTCATTGTCCACTCACAACCCACTAATATTCTCCTACAATTATCCCAATTTTCCACCACCTCTCTTCCTCTTGACCTTTCCAACCCAAGGAATGTACCCCTTCACTAATATCCGTCACTTAGGATTCCCATTCATTTATCAAG
The DNA here is from genome assembly GCA_000966675.3 of Picea glauca. Lineage (NCBI taxonomy): Eukaryota > Viridiplantae > Streptophyta > Pinopsida > Pinales > Pinaceae > Picea > Picea glauca. The sequence continues at coordinate 197,674 of JZKD02S2431985.1, forward strand.
GTCTCTTTGGCACAGGTAACCGGGAATATATCAGTTGAGAACTCAAGGAAAATTGTTGCTAGGAAAACTACCAACAAACCACAACAAACACTTGTTGATTTAGTGAAACTCACATATGAGTTTACTCTTCAGGCTTGATAACTTGGCTCTTTAGTATTCAACTCCAAAATTCTTCCCATTATGCTTCAACTTTCTCTAAAATTCACCCTCCATGGATGCACCAACTCTAAGCTCTATTTCTTTCTCTATACTTGTTTGTTATGCACAAACATTGACTATCTAAAATTGTTGTAGCTACCCATACAAATTTCCTCTCCTTTGGCTTGCTTATTTGACTCACACACTTCCCCAAGATGATTTTACTCAAGCTCCATGTGCCCAATAACTTTGGGATGTGACCACTCACACCCACCCTCTTACATGTATTCAATGATTGGCTTTGGGAACACTCAATCAAAAATTTAGAAGGTTCATATACAAATAACAATTTTAGGAAAATGGATGGAATTAATATACATGGGAAATCCCCCCTTTGGACCCCTCTTGTCCATTCTCTTATAAATTCCCCGCTTAGGCATTCTCTTATGCCCTCCCCTCTCTTGTAGATTAATTCATCCCTTGTAACATACCTAGTCACCCACAAGCTGGGAACACTACTTCAAAACACTCTTCAAAATGATTTTGAAATTCTGATAACAATTTTTTTTTAACAAAGAAGCATGAAAGAATCACATGAAATAATAAATATTCATGCTACATCATAAAATAAATCAACAATATGTCATGCACATCAATAACCAACAAGCATGCATAATATAAATACAAATTTCAAAGATAATAATTAATACACAACGAAAATACTTATACAAGTAGAGAAACACATAACAAAGAGAAATTATCTTTCTTAAAACCAATCACCAACTAGATGCAGGCCAAGGATGTTCCACCCAACCATAGATGTTTTTGTTCCAAGTCTCAACTGCAGTTCACCCCTGAGTTGTTGGTTGTGGAGCCTAATTATCTTCCTGATTCAAAGGTTTGTTTCAACAGTGCTTGGATTGCTTGGACCCCATTCCTTAATAGGGGGGTGTGGGTGGGATTCCCCCCCCCCACAACTATTTCCATGGGGGTCAACAACAATGTTTATAGCCCTCCCTTGGCAGGGAAATCAGAGGCAGCGCCCCCGAAGAGAAATATTGGGAAAACATTCCTTGTAAAATATTATAATTGCGTAGTCAATCTGGACCGTTCATTATAAGGTTGTAGATTTGATGGTAGAAGTTATTTTTTAGGGTTTTGTTCCTTAGAAGGAAACCCTTTCTTATGAGGGAATTGTGTTGTGGTTTTGTATTATCACAAATATTTTATTCTGAGAGAGGAGACTGTGAAAGATAGAAGAGGAAGTTACAACGTGTGTGATGTAGGTTGCATCCCTTAATTTTGCTAGATAATAAAAAGCAAGGACCTAGAAATTTCTCTGGTGGACGTAGCCCACACTGGGTGAACCATGTATATCTATGTCTATATTATATTGTGTATCTTTTGTGTTTTATTTCTAAATTTGTTTTATTTTATTGCTCCACGATCCTATTTTTTTAACAACTGGTATCAGAGCAAAAGGTAACTCACAAGAAAAGAGGGTTCCTGGTTCAAGTGGGAGAAATGGTGAAAGATGAAAAGTTTAGGGTTGAGAAATTTAACGGCCAAAACTACCATTTATGGAATATGCAGATGGAATATTATTTATATCGGAAGGATCTATTCCTACCATTGGGAAGAATAACAAAGAAGTCGATGACCATGAAGGATGAAGAATGGGAGGTTCTTGAAAAAAAGGCACTAGGAATGATACGATTGGGCCTGGAAGCATCGATAGCTTTCAATATTTCAAAATAAAATACAACGAAGGAACTGATGGATGCATTGGATGAACTATATGAAAAACTCTCAGTGTCCAATAAGGTATTTTCAGTGAAGCGATTATTTAATATGAATATGTCAAAAGGTGGGTTTGTTGCAGATCATTTAAATGAATTTAATACAGTTACTAATAACCTAATTTATGTAAAAGTGGACTTTGATGATGAGGTCATGGCTCTTCTAATCCTATGCTCATTGCCAGAAAAATTGAATGACTTGGTCATGGATGTAAGTAACTATGTCTCTAGTTCAAACACTCTAAAATTTGATGATTTTGTTGGTGTTATCCTTTGCGAGGAAATGCGATGGAAAAACATAGGTGAGACATCAAGTAATTCTTTAAACATGGAGAACATGGGAAGACAAAAGGATAGAGGAAAGGGTTGATGGAACCATGATAATTCTAGGAAGGGAAGATCCAAATCTAGACTGGGAAAATAGAGTGTTGGAATTGTGGAAAGAATGAACATCTGAAGAAAGACTGCAGAGCTCCAAAGAAACAAAGAGATGTACAATGAGCGAAAAATAAGGAGGAAAATGTAATAAGTGATGTGTTACAAGATGATTTGATTCTTTCTATAGATAATATTTCTTAGTCTTGGGTAGTAGATTCAGGGGCTTCATTTCATGCCACATCCCAGAGGAAACATTTTCTAGATTATGTTCAAGGTGATTTTGGACAGGTTCATTTGGGTCATGATGCACCACGAAAAATTGTTGGAATGGGTAAGGTACAAATAAAGAAAAATAATGGAAACCAATGGTTGTTGAAAGAGGTAAGACATGTTCTAGATCTAAGGAAAAATCTAATTTCAATAGGGAAGTTGGCAAGTGAAGGTTGTATATCTATATTTATAAATAAGGCATGGAAGGTCACCAAAGGATCACTGGTGATATCAAAAGGAGTGGATACTAGTAATACTAACTCTTCTATCTCTTTAGCTTATGCAAGATTGGATACAACACCATGGAATCATAGGCTTGGACACATGAGTCAGAAGGGGATGCAGATACTTCACAAAAGAAATTTGTTTCCAGATCTTAAACAAATTGATTTGGATTTCTGTGAGCATTGTGTTTATGGAAAACAAAAGAGAGACGGATTTATTAGAGTCAGAAAAGAAAAGAAGAGTGAAAGGTTAGAGCTTGTGCATACAGATGTATGGGGGAAAACTCAAGTATCATCTCTTAATGGATCTTGTTATTATATTACTTTGATTGATGATGCAACTAGAAAAACTTGGGTTTATTGCATTCGACAAAAAATTGATGTTTTTTTATACTTTTAAGAAATGGAAATCTTTGGTTGAGAATGAGACATGAAAAACGTTGAAGTGTATCAAATAAAACATTGGAGGTGATTATTTCAACAAGGAGTTTGATGATTATTGTTCATACCATGGGATTCGTAGAGAGAAAACAATTCTAGGAACACCACAAGAAAATGGTATGTTAGAAAGGATGAATAGGAAAACCAGGAGCATGCAAGGAGTATGAGATTGCATGTTGGGTTGCCCTTACGGTTCCGGGAATATGTTTTAGATACTATTGTTTAATTAATAAATAGAGAACCTTCAATATCATTGGATGGTGGAATTCCATATGAGAATTGGACAGGTAAAAAGGTAAACTATTTTTTTTTTAGACTTTCGGTTGTGAAGCATTTGTCCATATTGATAAAGAAAATAAAACAAAGATTGAGGCAAAATACAAGAAGTGTACCATTATTGGATACAACGTTAATGATTTTGGTTATATCTTATGGGATTATGAAAATAAAAAAATCATTAGGAGTAGATATGATATATTCAATGAGAAGTTCATGTACAAATATTAGTTGTAGGGAAAGAAACAGGAAAAAGAAAAACTAGAATACACAATGTGTTGAGCTAGATATATACCATATATTCCAACACTTAATTGTCAACCCGGGAAGGTAAACTTTGAGGAACCAGTACAATATGTAAAGGAATAGAGTCAAACTTATCTTGCTCACAGAAATCTCAAATCTTCACACCTCTATCCAATTCATAATGGAAATGCTCCTATTAATGAAATTCTTGAAAACAATCTACTTGAAGTAGTCTAATTGAAATAACCTATACTTAAACCAACAACCAATCCTCATAAATTAAAAACTTCAACATCTTATTCCAAGTGAACTGAACCAATGTGTAACACATTCTGCTAAGAAATGAAAACTAAATTGAAACCACTCAATCTGCTAACTATAACCTTATTACTCCTTAACTGTTGTAAGCAAATGAAAACTCCCCAAATCATGAACARGACTGAAATTAAATTGCTAGAAATTAGTCAAAATTCCTAAAAAAGAATCTACAACAATCCTTCTATTATGACTGAATATGCACTGGAAACCTGGRTAGGGGGACCTTCCTATCCAAGTTGCATCRATAATTAACTATCAATCCATTCTCATAGACAAGCTTCAGGATTAATCAAAGACAGAAGACTAAAATAAAAAAATAKTTCTTGTTCTATTCCATCTACAAACAAACGATTACATTCCTCTATGCTCTGTTCTATCTAGCAGCTATTCCCCATCATATCTACACATATCTCTCATTGCGATCCTCTCTTATATATAATTTTGAACCCTCCTATATACTAKCTTTCTGGTATCTTCCCATATCCCAGAATAAATAACATAATTAATGTATCAGTTACATAAGGAATCAAATATATATTTTTCATTAATACAAGAGAGAAATGATGCACTCAACATCACAGAGTTAGTATAACCATTGCGCCAATGTAGGAGAGAATATTGTGATGCCTTTTAACTGCCTTAATCTCATGACACGAAGTGTCATCAAGACAAGTTGTCATTTATTTATAACTGCAATAGAGCATGCACTGGTTGTTCACGAAGATTCTCATAGAGGGATCATCTTTGAAACATTCATCCTGGTGCTGGAACATCAACATTAGTACAGTAATCCATAATATAATATTATAAGTGAGATTGTGCATTAAAAACTCTCAAAACTTAACTAAAAACAAGAGAACTGTTAAAGACAAATTTTGGGTCCTTAGATATCGATTTAAGTCAATGTTTAAACCAAAGTTATACAAAATGATGGGTATAATACTGTTAAAAAGATCACATGAAAAGATATAAGGCATAAAAATTGATCAAATTTGGGTCCTAACATCCCCCCCAAACCCAAAGTTTTGCATGTTCTCATGCAAAGAAAAGTCCCTGAAATTTTTTAACTCTGTGTAGTATCTGAAATGGATTCTGCCTCATCTTCTTCAGCAGCCTCATTTTCCTCTCCCTGCTCTGTACTGTGAAGTTGCTTCCTAAGAGATCGATTTTCAATTAGAAGTATGAGATTCTCCTGATACCTGTGATTGAGCCTTGACTGAAGCTTCCTATTTTCAAAACTGAGTGTATTGGCCTCACAACGAAATTTATCCATTTGTGCACACATATCAGACTCTTGAGCCCGAGATTAATCAAGGTGACCTTTCAATGTAGTGTTCTTAGTTTTAAGAAATCGATCCAATACTTTGTATTCATGCAAATTCTCTTTTAAATGTTCATTCTCTGTCTGTAACTTAAAGAATTTTTTTAGGAGAAATTATCTCGGGACTACCCAGTCCTGTTGGATTTGGTGGAGGTGAACTAGATTGGGAGAAACRTGGAGGTAATTCCTTCCTTAAATTTACTAGGACATMTGCAATGGTCGATGAKCCTCCTTCTATCTCATCATYAGTATCTATATAGAGTTTCATTTGAAATTCAAGGGAAGGATTATCAAGATTGGGGTTCTTAGATGTCATACTTCTAGTCATTTTCTTGAATYCGGGCTCTAAAGATGACACTTCTCCTATCACTTTGACCTTCCTCTTTTTACCATTGTGAGAGAGAGACCTTCTAATTYTGGTAGGGATGGTAGGACCCCTTGTCTTTCTTCCAGACGTAGGACTAGACAAATTTCCAGCTATGAAATTATTCCAGCTGTTTTTACGAKMTTTTAATTCAGTCACAATTAATAATTTAATTAGCCCATGATGAAACAAATGTTGCTCAGGGTTTACAACTAACCTCTTTACTGCTTCACACATTTTCTTTAAACTCCTCCAAAGAAAATAAGGAAAAATCATTTCCTTGCCTTGTGCAAAATGTTGTAAGATGCGTATATGATAGGTGAAAGTCAGATTGTATCGCCCTTCGTAAGTCAGATATCATTGGAGGACAATTAATGGTTTCTTCCATTCCTCTTTAAATCAAGCTCTTGGAACTCCTTTAGACCAATCTGCATCATGATACTTTTTCTTCAAAAACCAATTCCTCTCTGATATTGGTAAATTCTACTTCTTAAACCATTTTTTGCCAGTTTGAGGAAAGCCTGTAGCTGCAACAATAGTCTGCTCTGTAACCTCCATCACAATATCCATAAATCGAGTAACCTTGTGATCAAACCCTTGAGCAAACAAAAGTGAGATGCTACTATTGTGCCCATGGAATTTTTCAAAGCACGTATGCCATCCTCGGCTGCGAAACATCTCTCGACAAGCATTGTACTCTGGTGTTGCCTCTAGATCTTGAATTGAACCTGGTTCATAACGAATAGCCACCATTTTTGGAAAAAATGCAACAGAAAATTGTTCAACAACAATTCATAACCAAGGAGGAATACAATGATATTTTTATAGGGCTTATTTCAAATCCCGATAATGATTAGGTGCATAAGGGCGTGTAAAATAATGATGAAAAATAGTATAGAGAGGTTTAGAATTTGGATGTGGGGAAACAAGTTTGCGATGAAGGGATAAATGGAAGGTACAGGAATAAAATCATGTTTTATATGGAAGTAATCATGACAGGGTAAAGAATTGAAGATCATAAGGATAGATGGGCAAGTACATGAATGAATCTTGTCTTGTATGAAGATAATCATTAAAGAATAAATCTTGTCTTGTCATACGAAAAGCTTCTACAAACTTATAAAAGATCTTGGCATACCATTAAAGGGCACATTTCAAATCACTGAAAGGATTCGAAATGTCAAATGAGAAACAAAGGTTTTTCAATCAAGGATAACCAAGATGAGGAAGATTTATATAAACTGAGAATAATTCAGATACAGGGTTGTACTTGTCCATAATTTTCTTCTTGTGTTTAGTCAAATTACAAGTTTTAAAAATGCATACCTCAATATTGGTGTTGTACCTATACCAGATGTGCAGATCAAGATCAAATGGTGACTATGTCCTCCAAGAAGTTGTTGATTGATTGTTGAAGTTATCCTCCCAGAAACTATGTGGACTGCTGATGTCCATCTTTGGTACCGAAATAATGATGTAGAGATTTTTTTTTTTAATATGAATTCTATAGAAGAATAGAGTTGTCGACCCAACTAATTTCTTATTCTTGCAAAAGTAAAAAAAAAAAGGATTGCTGCATTTTTACTGACTATTTGCAGCATTTTATTCCTACCTACTTGAAAACAAGACAAATCTTCCTTCAAGTAAAGGTTGATTTCCAGAGCAACCACTCACGCATCAAGATAGAAATTAACCTCATGTCCAAATAAAATAATTGTACCTGAACTGTTGAATGGATATGAGGAACCAAAAAGATGTTTATTGCCAGATCCAAGAGATCCTGAAGAAGGAATCTTTCCCAAGGCCTCATAATAGATCGAAACCAATTTTCTATAAATTCTTGCATAACCTGGTGCTCTTGAGTTTTATTACTATCAATATCCATACTCTGCATCCCTTCAAATATCTGATCTTCGTATCCTTGACCACCCACAGGAGGTAAGCATGCAAGAAACTCTTGACTTCCTGGTTCCAATGCTTGTTCTATACCTAATGAAGTTTCTACTCTCTTGACCTCTTTTGNTTTTAATTCAGTCACAATTAATAATTTAATTAGCCCATGATGAAACAAATGTTGCTCAGGGTTTACAACTAACCTCTTTACTGCTTCACACATTTTCTTTAAACTCCTCCAAAGAAAATAAGGAAAAATCATTTCCTTGCCTTGTGCAAAATGTTGTAAGATGCGTATATGATAGGTGAAAGTCAGATTGTATCGCCCTTCGTAAGTCAGATATCATTGGAGGACAATTAATGGTTTCTTCCATTCCTCTTTAAATCAAGCTCTTGGAACTCCTTTAGACCAATCTGCATCATGATACTTTTTCTTCAAAAACCAATTCCTCTCTGATATTGGTAAATTCTGCTTCTTAAACCATTTTTCGCCAGTTTGAGGAAAGCCTGTAGCTACAACAATAGTCTGCTCTGTAACCTCCATCACAATATCCCTAAATCGAGTAACCTTGTGATCAAACCCTTGAGCAAACAAAAGTGAGATGCTACTATTGTTCCCATGGAATTTTTCAAAGCACGTATGCCATCCTTGGCTGCGAAACATCTCTCGACAAGCATTGTACTCTGGTTTTGCCTCTAGATCTTGAATTGAACCTGGTTCATAACGAATAGCCACCATTTTTGGAAAAAATGCAACAAAAAATTGTTCAACAACAATTCATAACCAAGGAGGAATACAATGATATTTTTATAGGGCTTATTTCAAATCCCGATAATGATTAGGTGAATAAGGGCGTGTAAAATAATGATGAAAAATAGTATAGAGAGGTTTAGAATTTGGATGTGGGGAAACAAGTTTGCGATGAAGGGATAAATGGAAGGTACAGGAATAAAATCATGTTTTATATGGAAGTAATCATGACAGGGTAAAGAATTGAAGATCATAAGGATAGATGGGCAAGTACATGAATGAATCTTGTCTTGTATGAAGATAATCATTAAAGAATAAATCTTGTCTTGTCATACGAAAAGCTTCTACAAACTTATAAAAGATCTTGGCATACCATTAAAGGGCACATTTCAAATCACTGAAAGGATTCGAAATGTCAAATGAGAAACAAAGGTTTTTCAATCAAGGATAACCAAGATGAGGAAGATTTATATAAACTGAGAATAATTCAGATACAGGGTTGTACTTGTCCATAATTTTCTTCTTGTGTTTAGTCAAATTACAAGTTTTAAAAATGCATACCTCAATATTGGTGTTGTACCTATACCAGATGTGCAGATCAAGATCAAATGGTGACTATGTCCTCCAAGAAGTTGTTGATTGATTGTTGAAGTTATCCTCCCAGAAACTATGTGGACTGCTGATGTCCATCTTTGGTACCGAAATAATGATGTAGAGATTTTTTTTTTTAATATGAATTCTATAGAAGAATAGAGTTGTCGACCCAACTAATTTCTTATTCTTGCAAAAGTAAAAAAAAAAAGGATTGCTGCATTTTTACTGACTATTTGCAGCATTTTATTCCTACCTACTTGAAAACAAGACAAATCTTCCTTCAAGTAAAGGTTGATTTCCAGAGCAACCACTCACGCATCAAGATAGAAATTAACCTCATGTCCAAATAAAATAATTGTACCTGAACTGTTGAATGGATATGAGGAACCAAAAAGATGTTTATTGCCAGATCCAAGAGATCCTGAAGAAGGAATCTTTCCCAAGGCCTCATAATAGATCGAAACCAATTTTCTATAAATTCTTGCATAACCTGGTGCTCTTGAGTTTTATTACTATCAATATCCATACTCTGCATCCCTTCAAATATCTGATCTTCGTATCCTTGACCACCCACAGGAGGTAAGCATGCAAGAAACTCTTGACTTCCTGGTTCCAATGCTTGTTCTATACCTAATGAAGTTTCTACTCTCTTGACCTCTTTTGTAGGCAGACATGCATGCTTGAAGGAACCTGCTAAATCTAATGATTTGTCTTTTTCTTCCTAAGTTATAGATAGATCTTCAAGCTTCATCAAAATATTAGAAAGCTGTTGAAGTAACACCCTCCTTCTTTCAACAATTCTTGAATCCATCTGAGTGATTTTTGTTGGTTTTTTCTACAATTTCTTCGATTAAAATCAAACACAACACAATCCCTATTCTCCAATCCTTTTTAGTGCCTCCCCAGCAACGGCGCCAAAATGTTGATCTAGATATATACCATATATTCCAACACTTAATTGTCAACCCAGGAAGGTAAACTTTGAGGAACCAGTACAATATGTACAGGAATGGAGTCAAACTTATCTTKCTCAYAGAAATMTCAAATCTTCACACCTCTATCYAATTCATAATGRAAATGCTCMTATTAATGAAATTCTTGRAAACAATCTAYTTGAAGTAGCCTAATTGAAATAACCTATACTTAAACCAGCAACCAATCCTCATAACTTAAAAACTTCAACATCTTATTCCAAGTGAACTGAACCAATGTGTAACACATTCTGATAAGAAATGAAAACTGAATCGAAACCACTCAAGCCGCTAACTATAACCTTATTACTCCTTAACTGTTGTAAGCAAATGAAAACTCCCCAAATCATGAACAGGACTGAAATTAAATTGCTAGAAATTAGTCAAAATTCCTAAAAACGAATCTACAACAATCCTTCTATTATGACTGAAGATGAACTACAAACCTGGGCAGGGGGCCCTTCCTATCCAAGTTGCATCGATAATTAACTATCAATCCATTCTCATAGACAAGCTTCAGGATTAATCAAAGACAAAAGACTAAAATAAAAAAAATAGTTCTTGTTCTATTCCATCTACAAACAAACGATTACATTCCTCTATGCTCTGTTCTATCTATCAGCTATTCCCCATCATATCTACACATATCTCTCATTTCGATCCTCTCTTATATAGAATTTCAAACCCTCCTATATACTAGCTTTCTGGTATCTTCCCATATCCCAAGATAGATAACATAATTAATGTATCAGTTACATAAGGAATTGAATATATATTTTTCATTAATACAAGAGAGAAATGATGTGCTCAACATCACAGAGCTAGTATAACCATTGTGCCAATGTAGGAGAGAATATTGTGATGCCTTTTAACTTCCTTAATCTCATGACACGAAGTTTCATCAAGACAAATTGTCATTTATTTATAACTGCAATAGAGCATGCATTGGTTGTTCACAAAGATTCTCATAGAGGGATCATCCTTGAAACATTCATCCTGGTGCTAGAACATCAACATTAGTACAGGAATCCATAATATAATATTATAAGTGAGATTGTGCATTAAAAACTATCAAAACTTAACTAAAAACAAAAGAATTATTAAAGACAAGTTTTGGGTCTTTAGATATCGATTTAAGTCAATGTTTAAACCAAAGTTATACAAAATGAGGGGTATAAGACTGTTAGAAATATCACATGAAAAGATCTAAGGCATAAAAATTCATCAAATTTGGGTCCTAACTCAATGCTTGATGAGATCACTGAAAAATAAATTCCAAAGGTACCAGAAAATCAAAATGTACAAAAACAAGAGCAACATGTACCTCAAACTCCTACACATGTTTTTATAATATCTACCAAGTTAAGTGGACCCCATGAACAATACTCTCCTTCATTGTATTATTTATTGTTGATTGATTCTGGTGAACCAGAATGTTATGAAGAGAAAATGCAGGTAGACACTAAAAATAAGTGGGAGTAAGGAATGAAAGAGGAAATTGATTCTTTGGTAAATAACCAGACTTGGGACTTGGTTCAGTTTCTTGTAGGAAAAAGAGCATTGCAGAATAAATGGGTTTACAAGTTGAAGGAAGAACATGGAGGAAAAAAGCGGTACAAGGCTAGACTTGTTGTAAAGGGGTTTGCACAAAACAAAGGTATAGATTTTGATGAAATATTTTATCTTGTTGTTAACATGACTTCAATTAGGACTATTTTAAGTCTTGTGGTAGTAGAATATTTTCATCTTGAACAGTTAGATGTAAAAACAAATTTTCTCCATGGGGATTTGGAGGAAGAGATTTATATGATGCGGCCACAGGGGTATGAGGTCAAAGGGAAGGATAATTTGGTATGTAGGTTAAAGAAGAGATTGTATGGCCTAAAGCAAGATCCAAGGCAATGGTATTTTAAGTTTGATAGGTTTATGACAGAACAAGGTTATAGTAGATGTCATTCTAATCACTGTGTTTATTTTAAAAGGCTAGAAAATTGAAGCTATATTATCTTGCTATTATAGGTAGATAACATGCTTTTTGGAGGGTCTAATATAAAAGATATAAATGTTCTCAAGAATAAATTATCTAATTCATTTGTGATGAAGGATTTGGGTGCTGCAAAGAAAATCCTTGGTATAAGAATAACAAGAGACAAGAAAGATCACAAATTGACATTGTCTCAGGGTGCATACATAGAGAAGGTGTTGAGGAGGTTTAGAATGCAAAATGCAAAACCAATTAGTACACCTTTGTCCAAAAATTTAAAATTAACTAAGGAAATGTGCCCCAAGACAGATGAGGAGATAAAATACATGTCCAGGGTCCCTAATTCATCAGCAGTTGACAGCTTGATGTATGCGATGGTTTGCACAAGACTAGATATTGCACATGCAATGGGAGTTGTGAGAATGCATATGAAAAATCCAGGTAAAGAAAATTGGGAGGAAGTAAAGTGGATTCTTAGGTATTTGAGAGGTACTGCTACTCATGCATTATGTTTTGGAGGTTCAGAGGAGCACCACAGGGTATGTTTTTACTATAGGTGGAACAATAGTAAGCTGGATTTCAAAACTACAAAAGGCTTTTTCACTTTCAACAACAAAATCAGAGTATGTTTCTGCTATAAAGGATATTAAAGAAATGATTTAGTTACAGAGGTTTATGGAGGAATTCAAAAAGAAGCAAGAGAATAATAGGTTGTATTGTGACAATGAGAGTGCCATTCATCTTGCAAATAACTCATCCCTCTATTAAAATACTAAGAATATACAAATCAAGTACCATTTCATACCATCCATCTTGGAAGATGGATATTTGAAGTTGGAAAAGATATATACTAACCAGAATCCTTCAGACATGTTAACAAAGGGAGTAACCAGGGAGAAACTGAGTTCCTGATCAGTTTCAGTTGGTCATCAAGAATGAAGGTGAATATGAGAAATTTTCCAGGTCCAAGGTGGAGTATAGTCCAACAGTTACAATAGCAGTGGAGAGAGCCAAAAGGATGGAGAGGGTCAGATCCCAAAGCTGTGGAAGGAGCCAACATGGAACCTGATTACAGTGCCAGAGCTAAATCCTCTGGCGAGACAGTTGGATCCCTCCC
>JZKD02S2431985.1:210768-224152 GCA_000966675.3 Picea glauca
AGTGCGTGGCTATCTTTGAAATAAAATACTTCCCTGGGTTGATAATTTATGTATCACTTGATTGTTTAAATTCAATTAGGCAATTATAGTGACCAACACCAAGGAATGCACCATTTGTTTATCAAGGATAACTCAACGGATAAACCATTTGTTTATCAAGGCTAACCCAAATAATAAACCATTTTGTTATCAAGTTCCCCAACACAGTTGGTTAGGACTCTTGATATGTGGTTCCAAAACTCTAATTGCTCAAAATGGAGTCTTGCATTCTGTTTTCTTCAAAATTGACAAAAACTTGCGGGTATTCTTCCCACATTTTTTCTTCATGCTCCCATGTAGCATCTTCAGGACCGTAGTAGGTCCATTGAACCTTTACTAACCCTATGGCCTTGTTCTTGAGAAATTTTACCTTCCAGTCTACGATGTGTATTGGTTCCACTCGAAAATCCCCTTCATTCTCCACCTGGATCGCATTCCAATCAATTATATGATTAGGATCATGAACATATTTCTTTAATAATGACACTTGGAATACAGTATGCACTCTCATGGATGCAAGCAATGATAAAATGTATGCAACTGCCCCTATCTTTTCTAATATTTCAAAAGGTCCATAATATATTGTTGTCAACTTCGGACATCCTCCTAATCTTAGTGAACTTCTTTCCACCTTCACTTTTAAGAACACATGTTCACCCACTTTGAAATATCTAAACACTCTATTCTTATCTGCATAGATTTTTATTCCTATCCTAGGTAGCCTTTAAGTTATACTTTATCTTTGTCATCTTCTCTTCCAAATCCTTTAACAAAGCTGGCCTGATAACTTCTCTATCTAGTAGATTATCCCAACTCACTGGTGTGTTACACTTTTTTTCATACAATGCTTCAAATAGGCTCATTTTCAATGAGGCATGATACCCATTGTTGTAATCAAATTCAATCAAATGAATATAATCCTCCGAATTTGATGGTTGATCCATCACATACATTCTAAGAATGTCCTCAATTATCATATTAATCCTTTATGTTTTACCATCTGACTCTGGATGATATGATGTACTAAGATTTAAATTTTTCCCAAATCCCTTGAACAAACCTTTGAAATAAAATTTGGATCTCTATGTGGGACTATTTCCTTAGGCACTCCATGTAGCCTGACAACTTCTTTCATGTATATCTATGTAATATTTTCTTCCTTATATGTAGTCTTCACTGGAATGAAATGTGTTTCCTTAGTTAATTTATCCACTACCACCATGATGGAATCATGTTGCTTCACTACTTTGGAAAAATATGTAATAAAATCAACTGTGACAACTTCCTACTTCCATTCTGGAATGGGAAATGGTTGTAGAAAACTTGTTGGATGTCTATGCTTAGTCTTCACTTTCTGGCATTCTAGACATTTGGCTATGTAATTAGCCACTTCCTTCTTTATTCTTGGTAAAAAATATTGGATTCTTACAGTTGCAATTGTATTTTGATATCCCAGGTTTCCAAAATATCACACGTTATTCATTTCCTTCAACATTGGATTTTTAAACTCATTGGAATTCAACATATATAATTTTCCTTTGTACATGAAAATCTCATCTTCTTTGAATGCATAAGAATTAAATTTCTGTTGAAAATTTCCTTCCTGAAATGTCTCTTTTATTTTTAGATATTGATGATTTGAATTTGCTGCTGCAAAAACTTGATATTTTATATCAACCTTGTACATGTTGTTGGTTGTAATATGAACTTCATGAGCTCTCCTGTTGAGTGCATCAACTACTTAATTTTCCTTTCCTTTTGTATGCTTAATTTCAAAGTTATATTCGCTAAGGAATTTTAGGCATCGATTTTGTTTGGCATTTAATGTTGGTTTTCCAAACAAATGATTTAGACTAAATTGGTTTGTCCTTATCTCAAATTTATTACCCATGAGGTAATTCCTCAACATTTTCAATGCATGTACAATTGTTTCTAGCTTTAGATCGTGGGTAGCATAATTCCTCTCGTGCTCCTTTAATTTTCTAGACTCATAGCATTCCACATGATCCTTTTGACAGAGAAATCCATCGATCCCTTCCTTGCAAGCATCATTTCACACAACAAAATATTCATCCATATATTCAATATCGGTGCACTTGTCAATATGTGTTTCAACTGCTGAAAGCTCTCTTCACACTTGAGTGTCCATTCAAATTTCACTCCCTTATATTGCAAATAAGTGATTGGACTTGAATTATTTGAAAATCCTTTTATGAATATTTGGTAATAACCAACAAGACCCATGAAATATCTAACCTCTGTGACATTCTTAGACAATGTACATCCTCTAATGGCCTCTATCTTCTCAGGTTCAATTGTTATCCCTTATGCTGAAATTATATGCCCCAAGTACTGAATCTTTTTTTGATAAAAGATATTATTACTTAGCTTAGGATACAATTTATGCTCTCTTAAAATTTTCAACACCATTCTCAAATGTTTCTCGTGTTCCTCTTTTGATTTAGAGTAGATAAGTATGTCATCTAGGAACACAATCACAAACTTGTTTAGGTACTCCCTGAACACTCCATTCATAAGACACATAAAAAGTATTGGGGAATTTGATATTCCAAATGGAACTACCGTGAATTCATAATGTGTATATTTTTTTATGAATGTCATCATAATCATGCATTCTTATTTTATCCTTGATGATATCTTAATCTCAAGTGAATATTTGAAAATATTCTTCCACCTTTCAATTGATCAAATAAGTCATCAATTCTTGCAAAAGGATATATGTTCTTTACGGTGACCGTATTAAGTTGTCTGAAATCAATACATAGCCTTAAGTTTCCATCTTTCTCCTTTTCAAAAAGAAACGGGGCTCCCCAAGGTGCCACACTCGGGTATATATACCCCTTGTTTAAAATTCTTCAAGTTGCATCTGCAACTCTTTCAATTCTGGTGTTCCCATTCTGTAAGGTCTCTTGGAAACATGGATGATTTTAAGGATGGAAATCTATTTTAAAATGTAGAAACCTTGGTGAATATTACTAATCCTTCATATGCCAACTATAAATGTTTGGCGATATTTTTTTTTTTAAATATTCAAATTTCTAAGTATTTTATATAGTTTTTATAAAATTTTGGTGATTTTTAAGGTAAAATAATTTTATCCTATAGAATTTGGGCAAATCATTTTTAAAATAGTGAATCTYGGTTTTGGAAAAACCATGGAAAATTATCCCATGAGCGAAATTTAGCCACTAAAATCATTCCTKCTTGGAAACTGGGGCATCTCCTAACACTAAATCAATAGAAAAATCAATGYCTCTCTTTGGTGACAAACTTGATATTTCTATAAAAGCATATTCAAAATACCTTAAGAATGGATGGTCTTTAATGTTTTCCACTTTTGTCAATGTTTCATGGAAACATGCACAGAAGACCTAGCTAAAGAAAATACAAACAAATCTTCTCAAGAAAACAAAGAGAGATTCAATATGGAGGAATGTGAATTAATCTATTCAAAGTACTCCAATGAGATAATCAATGATTGTACAATGGATGAGTGATATACACTCATATAGGAAAGAAAACTCTATAATTAATAAAAATAAACAAGCAATGAGCTTTTCTTAGGAATGCATGCATAATCGTGATGGTCTAAAATAGAAAGTCTAAAATATAACTAGCTCCAATACACTCCTACTGAACTAGTGAGTCGAAAATAGAAATATCTCCAACACCCCCCCTAAACATCACTTTGGAGTAATAAAAAATGAGTCTCGACAACTAGGAAATATTAGGTACGCATGTATAGTGAAACTAATGAACACTAAATGAAAATGAGGAAAGAGGGAAAGCCACATGGGAACAAAACCCTCAAAATAAAATGCATTAAAATAAGAAATGGCAACTAGTAGGCAACTATGTTCATCACTCAAAGACAATCCCGCAAAGTTTGAAACTTCTGCCTAGTGAAGGTCTTGGTGAAGATGTTGAAAGTCTATTAAGAGTAAGAATAGAATTGAAAATCAATGATCCTGTTATTTACTAGATCTCTGATGAAATGCATGTGGACCTCAATGTGTTTGGTTCACTATCGTTGTACTGGATCTCTGCAAAATTTAAGTGGACTACGATTGTCACAACATATGAAATTCAGATAGTGAAACTATATACCAAGCTCGGTAAGGAGGTGTTGAAGCCAAAGTGCCTAAATGACACAATTGACTACTCCTTTGTACTCAACCTCTATGAAAGATAAAGAAATGGTTGATTTCTTATTACTTGACCAAAAAATAGGTGTTCACCCCTGACTAAGAGTGTACCCAAAAGTGGACTTGTGATTTGTGCCATTGCCAACCCAATATGAATCTATGAAGCCTATGAGATCCAATGCACAACCAGTTTCATAGTGAATCCTATAACTCATGGTGCCTTGAACATATATGAGGATACACTTGGAAGCATTCTAGTGCAGATCATGGGCTCCTTCATGTATCTGGAAACTGCTCCTACTACATATGCGATTTTTGGACGGGTGTGGGTGATATACATAATAATCCCCACTAACTGTTGATACAAATTGTTGTCCACTAACGGTGTATCCCTGCTATCCTCAAGTCTGATCCTAGATAAGAAGGGTGTAGGTGGAAAGTTACAGTTTGTCACATGGAATCTATCTAGACTTTTCTTGAGAAATTTTGATGCCATAAGAATCTTGACTAATATCAAGACCAAGAAATAAGTGAAGTGGACCCATGTCCTTCATAGAGAACTTGTCATGCAAAATATATTTGACCACAAAATGGCTGAAGCAGAGATACTAGTGATCAAAAGATCATCAATATAGAGTACTAAAATCATCAAAGAGTTAGTATTCCTCAACATGTAAATATTGCAATCAAATTTACATCTAAAAAAATCATGTGAAAGAAGATCCATCGTTTCATACCAAGCTCTAGGTTCCTGCTTGAGGCCATAGACTAGTGACTTATTCAGTCTGCATCCTAAATATGAGTTTTGAATGAACCCTGGTGGCTTCTCCATGTAGATCGCCTCTGAAATATCACCATGAAGAAAATAATTCTTCATATCCATTTGGTAAACTTCCCATCCTTTGGCTACTGCAATAGATAGAACCAAGCAAATGGAGTCCATATTTTCTACAAAAGAAAAGGTCTCATCATAATCTATCCCATGAATTTGTTGAAATCATTTTGGAACTAATATTTCCTTGTACCTACTCACCTGATCATCTGCTGCTCTCTTGGTCCTATAGACCCATTTTCATCTTACAAATTTCCTCCATAGTGGAAGTGAAACCAGATCCCAAGTATGATTCTCTAGGAGTAAATCATACTCCTTCTGCATGGCTTCTTCACATAATGGATTTCCCACAACCTCATTATAGGTCTCAGATCGGAATATTGAACCATATAACAATGCATGTGCATCGTTGGTTCATAATCTAAAAGTACATGAGAAGGATCCTCATGATGAGATGGAGTCCTCATTGAATCTAATGGATCCCCAACAAGCACACCTACTTCCTGAAGTGTGGACTATCCCCACTTGGGCATCTGTTGAAGCTCCAACATTGGCTCCTCATCTGTTTGTACTACCTCCTCAACTCCATGTAAAAAATCCTCTCAATCCGAGTCTAAATATATAGCATCTAAGTGTATGGAATCATCATCTTTGATGTCTGAGCACAAGAGTCTCTGCATGTTTCACTAGTGGTGCATGCAAAGAACTCCCCTCAAACTGAAAACTATGCTCAATGATGAGTTGGTTTGTAGAGGGATCAATCAACTTGTACCCCTTCACATCATTTGGATATCCCACAAATATCCAAGGTGTGCTCTGTGGATCTAATGCTTTCCTCTTTTCATAAGGAATATGTGCCCATGAGAGATATCCAAATATTTAGAAGTGTGTGGCATTTGGTTTATCACTTGTCTAATCCTAAAAAGGTGTCTTGTCCTCAACATATCTATGAGGAGATTTTTTTTTTATGTAAGAAAAATAGTTAAGTGCCTCATCCCAAATCTTGGAAGGAAGATATCTCATATGAAACATGCAAATGGTCATCTCCTTGAGAGATCTRTTCTTCCTTTCAATAACTCCATTCTATTTTGGAGTGTATGGAACTGTGTGTTGCAACTGGATACCATCCTCATGACAAATATTATGAAAATATTTGTTGATATATCCCCCGCCCCCCCCCCCCCATTTTCTATATGGAGGATATTGATCCTCTTCCCAATTTGTGTCTCTACTAGAGCTTTGAAGTCTTTGAGATACTAAAAAACTTCAAAACTTTTCCTAAGAAAATAAACCCAAGTATAGCATGAGTAATCATCAATAAATGTAAGGACATAGCTTGATTTGTTGATGGAAATATGTGGAAATGGACCCATGAGATCACTATGAACAAGCTCCAAGGAAGAGGAGGCTCTCCTTTCCTTCCCATTTTCAAACTTCTCTTCAAGATGATTTCTAAGAATGCATCCTTCACAAACCCCTTTAGAAAAGTGAATTTTTGGCAAGCCTTTGACTATTCCTTGTTTCGAAAGTCATTTCATGTACCTAAAGTTTAAATGAAAAAATCTCTCATGCCATACTCTACTACTATCATCAACATTCGTAAGTAGTAAAGAGGAGTCATGGTAAGCAAACTTAGTGAATTTATACAACCTTGATTTGTGATCTACCTCACCAATTGAAATAATGGAATTGTCATGAATGTCAAGTACAATAACTAAATCTTATGTAAATTCAACCTTTTTACGTTTCTACGTGATCTGATAAACTGAGAGAAGATTTATAGAAAGATTTGGAACATGTAAAACATTATCAAAACTTACATTAGGGAGTTCCACTCTTCCCTCTCCTGCTACTACTACTAGAGTATCATCCCCCATGAGAATAGGGGGTATTGAGCATGAAATCAAAGAAGTAAAAACTTCTTGTTTGGTTTCCATATGATTTGATGCACTAGAATACATAATCCATGAATCATATTAGGAATTAATTGCAACTAGAGCATGGTGATTACCTTTCTTATATGCAAGGTATTTTTCATTCTTCTTCTTGAATCCTTCTACAATGAAGTTTCCAAGGTTATTCTTCTAAAGTACATTTTCCATAAGATCATTTTTCTTATTCATGATTTGGTTTATTGCAATATGTGCGTTGCTTTCCCTTCTTATTCTTTCCTTTGGAAATTAAAGAGTCTTTGGAACTTAAAGAATCCTTGAAGGGTTTGGAATATCCCTCCTTTTATTTACATTTATCCTTTCCTTTCTATTTGGATTTTTTATTGGATGGCCCTTTCCATATTGCATGGTGAATGAATGTGCTTTGGGTTCCTTAATTAGACCCACTTGAATGAGTTTTTCCTACTCATGTGTGAGAGAATCAAAGAACTACTCCATGGTAGGAATATTCCACTTCGATCCCAAGAGATATCTTCTATAATGGAAAGTGGAGACATAGACAACATATTTTGGTCCTATCTTAGCCAAGATTGTTAGAATAATTTGGTCCTCTTGTTTAGACTTATCAATACCATAATATTCCAAGTTCAATATCAAAGATTTAAACTTGGCAAATAAATCCTGTATATTATCAAAACTTTAAGGATCTAAGGTATTCAACTATACTCCAACATATGACCTCTCATCTCATCCTGCTTTCCAAAGAGACCTTCGAAGGTGGTAAAGATCTCATTTTGAGTCTTGCATGTGGAAATATGAAACCATAAATAAGTTGAAATTAGTTCAAGATAAGTCTTGTGGCCTCATCCTTATGGTTTGCCTATTTGGTCTTCTCAATCATTGATTGTTGGAGCAAGCATTTTTTGGGAGTAAACATAGCAAGCGAGGAAAAATGGGACAAAGGGAAAAATGTATGCCAGAAAAGAAGGAAGACCAGTGCGACAAAAGGTAAAGGAAGCAACATGTGACATGATTTGCAGAAATCCAACATAGATTTGGAGTCATATTGTAAGGGTTTTTAACCAATTTTTTTAGTATAAATAGAAGATGGATGAGGTGGTTGAGGTTTCGAGGTGGGAGAGAAGTATAATATATTTATATTTTTGGTGAAAAGAACCTATTTTGTAGTTTGTTTTTAGTCTGTATTTTGGTGAGAGTTGTGGATTTTGGATGGAGTTGATGTAACTGAGGGTTAGGTCACAAGATGTGGAGCTTGGTGCGACATTGGTCTGCCTCACTACTCTCTACTATTATATGATGTAATGCACGCAACACCATTTTGATGAAGAAGAAGAAATAAAATAATATAGTTGTGGATGTATCCCTAGGGGGGTTGAACCATGGTAAAAAAATTGTGTTTCAATGTGTTTGAATGGTTTTTGTTATTTCTCCAATTATGGTTAAATGCTTAGATGAATGAATGATTTAAATTACATCGTGCACTAGAAATATGTATGAAGAATGAACATTATGAATGAATGAATTAATAGATTTGATGAATGGTAAGATAAAATTTATGGTTAAGGAGAAATATAAGTAATAAGAATAACCCCAATCCCTTCCATGACTGTAGACACCTGCATCCTGCAGTAACCCATAAACCATCTCGGGTGAGACTATGTTGTGCACTATGTGTGTGGTGTAGCCTTCTGGTTTACTAGAAGGGACGATGGTGAAAAGGGTTTTGTTGGAGAACTAAGGTAGAACCTAGGTCATCCCATATGTCCAAAAAATAGTTTTGTTGCTGACTAGAACTCAAAAGGGGAGCCAAGAAGGGGTTTGGTGAAGAAGATGCAGTGGTAGAAAGGGATGTTCGAGCCATGGAATCCTACGAAGCAAGATATTGAAATATGGTTAGAGACAAAGTAGTTGGAGTTCACACAAAAATATAATAAGGGTTCTAGGTATACACCACACCAGTACCTGTAGAGGTATGTGTTTACTGATTTACATGAAGCATATTTCTATTATTTTCTAGAGTTATTACAGGAGTGGATATTGAGGTTGAAAGATACCCATCGGACTAATTAGATTAGGCCAATAGAATGGACAACCAAAAATATTTCACGGTTGGAAAGGGTTAATAATAAATTCACACGTGCAGTGGATTTTTGGTTAGATAACATTACTTTGGGGTTTATCATTGAGTTTGTAGTAGATACAGTGAAGTCATATACTTCTACAGAATAGGATTTCTTGAAGGTACCTAGAGGGAGGTACATCACGTCTTTTTACACATCGATCAAGTCTGTACCACAGGGTAGATTGAGGATATATTGCATGCCACATATGAGAGGAAAACCAGAGGTCATGGGTTTAGTGCAGAAGAAGGCTCTCCATTCCAGATCTAAATTAGTGTGGAACCTAAAACCCCATGTGTGAATACAACAACTGAAGAAGAAAAACAAGTTAAATAGTAAGCGATTAGTGGTAGAGGAAATTTTTTAGGATGTGATTCCAGTAGCATAAGTGCAAGTTCAACCAATAACAATCAAGTATCTACACTGAGATGAGGTGGTAGTTCAACAAAATTCACAATGGAAGGACAAGATCCAACTATTAGGTTACCATATTTATGAGGGGATGGATTATATATCCATAAAAAAATTTGTTCATTTGTGAGAAGGTGTGGGAAACAAAGAAGATTACATATGAGGATACAAAGGTTGAGCAATTGGAAATCAAATTTAGAGACCACACATTAGACTAGTACATGGGTCTCTCAACAAATAATCCAATGGGAACATCTACAACTGTAGAAGATGTGAAGAGGAAGTTAATAAATAAATTTCAAAAGCCAAGTTCAAAAGATTATTTTATGAATGAAATGATAGAGATCAAGAAGAAACTAGGAGAATCAGTCTGGGAAGTGGACCAAAAGTTCAAGAGAATGAAGGTAAGTTAAAGTACACTATTACTGATACACAACATAGAAATTTGTTTGTTAATTTTTTGTTGCCACACTTGAAGTATCCTTTAAGACAACATAAATTCCAAAGTTAGGGTGAGGCTCTACAGGCAACCTTACAGCTAGAGGAAAATCAATACAAGCATATAGATCCAACTTTGGAAGATATGGAGCAATATTTGAAGAACCAAACATTCTGGCTGAATTGGAACAAAGGAAAGAAGAAAAGAGAAGATGTATGGTGTACAATGTGCAAGACAAAAGGCCATCACAAGAATGAGTGTCCATTATTTTCGCAGTATATTGGAGTGGGTATGCAAAACCCTTTATCTTTAGGAGGACCATGGTGTGAGATTTGTAAAACACACGGGAATGATCCTTATCACTTCCCTTGATACAGAAGTATCAAAAAGTACCAAAGAACAGATTTTGTAAGTTTTGTAAGTCAGTTGGAGATGAAGACAAGGATTGAAAAACCTTGGAGATGATGAAAGAAATGATTTCAGATACATGTAGGGTGAATTTTGAACATGTAATAGGATAATATGCGTAGCAGGCATAGTATAACAATGTGCAGCAACCAAAATATAATCCCACACAATAGTTTGAAACATAACCACAGTATAATGCACAAACATTTCAAGGGAAACACTAGTATAATCATGCACACCAGTGTGCGACACTACCATAATACAGTAATGTTAAACCGTAGTATAATCAAGGACTGTAGTATAACACATTGTGTAAAGATAATCAGGGAAACAGAGGAGGCTTCAGAGGAGGAGGTCACGGAGGAAGAGGATTTGTAGGAGGTCGAGGACTAGGTGTTTGTCATAACTGTTAGAAACATGGGAAATATGCAAGAGACTTCCCATGGCCACCTGTGACATGTATGTATTGTTGCGGAACAGAACATGAAACATAATACTTTCCTATAGTTTTTATAAAGATACAGGACAAGAGGAATGAGAATAATCAGAACGTGCAATGGATTGGGGTGGAAAATAGAGAAGAAGATGGGAAGAAAATTAACATAGTTACTAGAGGTGGAGCTAATACAGGAGAATATGCAACCAAGAAGGATTGGGACTAGTACCACTGGGTTAGGAAGAATACAATGCCTGAACAAAAGTTTGATGTGTGCAAAGAGAAAGGGATATTCAAGGAATCTAGATAAGAGATCTTGAAGGAAAACATTGTTTCCACTTTAGGAACGAAGCCAGTAGATGAGATACAAGTCTATGGCATGCCTTCATTATTTGATCATACCAATCAAGAGCACTTCAAAACAAGTAAGAAACTTAAGAAACTTTTTGGGAGCTTGTGTCAAATTGTTGAGTGATAAAAATTCCTTACAAGTACTGCAAAATTTGCTAGAAAAGTGTAATCCTGGAGAAGAATGGGTAAAAAGAGTAAATCAGGTCTGTAAGAAGAGAAGAACTAGCAGGGAATTCATATTGAATGGCCATAGGATATTTCAATATGGGGGATATTATATTAGACTTAGGATGTGAAGTCAATGTTCTGCCAAAGAAGACTTAGGAAGCTATGGGGGAACCAAAAATGGGGTATTCACCTATTCAGTTGAAGTTGGAAAATCATCATAGAGTGGTTCCAATTGGTAGGTTGAATTGGATTCCAGTAGATCTAGATGGTATCCGCACCATGGAAGATTTTGAAGTCATTAACAAAGTGGAAAATACTTTGTCATATACAACACTGTTGGGTCTGGATTGGGATTTTTATAACCATGCTATTATCAATTTGAAGACAAGGAAGATGATATTTCAGTTTGGAGAATACAAATTTATTGCACCATTAGATCCCTCAAAAGGAGGAAACTATGTGGAACTTGCAATAGATAATATTCCTACAAATATGTCAATCATCTGTACAAAACCACCACGTGTGAAGAGGATTATATCAACCCAACTGCAAATGGCATGCTCAGCTGGAGGAGTGTTAGTTATTTTGCTTCAGACTCTAACACAGAATTGGAAAAATGGAAGCAACGACAGCATGAATTAGCTACTAGGAGGTGTGCCAGAATGACATGCACGCTGAGATGGGTTGGCACAGAGGTAAGATAACCTCCTAGTTTTTATGGATTGAATGATTTAGAAGAATTTTTACTGAAATATGAGGTAGATTTTATGGAAAATCAAATACTACCAACATTATATATTTCTTTAAAAGATACACCTGCAATATGGTTGAGTACACATAAGGAAAATATCAATGATTGGTTCTAGTGCAAAAGGTTAGTGCACATCAGATTCGGTGTAGAGTAGGAACATAGATATGAGGAGAAATATGAGGGATTTGGAAAACCTCAAGAACATGTAGATAAGTGCATAGTTCAATAGATATTAGTACCACCAGAAGAATGGCCACACCATTTTATTCACACACTAGAAGGGATTCCGAAGAACTAGTACACAAAACATGAACAACACAGAGAAGTTTCTAATTGGGAAGAGATACAACATAACTTTGTAGTATCTAGAGATTGATAATCCAGAGATACAACATAACATAAATTTCTAACTGGGAATGGATTCCTTTGAGCATGACAATCTAGAGATTGATACATTCCTGAAAGTGGTAAGAGACATGATATTCGAAGAACTAGAATTTGAAATAGTCCCAACATATCTAAAGCAGTCTACATAGACCATTAAACAATTGCTACATTGTTATCATGCCACAGAAGAAGAATATCCAAAAGAAGAGAATATGCACAACATACAGATTCTAGAAGTAAAAGGTGAAATGGAAGAAGAAGGTCCCAATATGGATTCATAATATTATGCTGCGTCATTAAATATCAAGAAGGTCAATATTGGGACTACAAAAAACCCAAAGATGGCCAGTATTGGAGACTATTGGGATAATTAGACAATAGAAAGGATCACATAATTATTGTTCTAGTACAATGACTTATTCCCAACAACATTCTCAGAGATGAAGGGGTTAGAAGGAGATCTAGGAGAGATGAAGATACCTTTGAAGCTAGAAGCAATATCTATCAGGAAAAGGCCTTACACATTGAAACCAATATACAAAGAGAGGGTGAAGACACAAATTGACAAGATGCCAGACACTGGTATTATATAACCTGTAGAAGAGTCAGAATGGATGAGTTATATGGTGGTATAGGAAAATAAGAAAGGAGGGATCATGATTTGTGTAGATTTGAGAAAATTAAATGATGCTTTCCTACATGATCCTTTTCCTACCCCATTTACAAATGAAGTCTTGGAGAATGTAGAGGGTCAAGAAGCCTATTCTTTTACATATGGATTATCAAGTTATCATCATAATATGATAGCACCAGAATATAGGAATAAGACAACATTTTCTACATAGTGGGGATAATTTCAATATACAATTATTCCATTTGGATTGAATAATGCACCAACAATTTTTTCAAGGGTAGTAGTTGAAGCTTTTAAGGACTTTATTCACAAATTTTTGGAGGTTTACT
>JZKD02S2431985.1:236410-258331 GCA_000966675.3 Picea glauca
TTGGATAACCATTTTGTGTATGAATTTCAAATTTGTTTATTTTCCTCCTATTCGCTCGGTAATTTACATCTTTATGTCCAAAATTATTTCTTGCACAACATAAACCAAAACAAATAGTTTGATACATGGTAGTTGAAGATCTTCTGAAAGGAGTTACGTTTATGAATCCTTCTTCTTTCTGAGGCCTATTTGTTTATGTCGGTCATTGATTCTGAAATCTGAATCTTATCGGTGGAGGAGTGTCCTTGTAATCTTCCTTGTAGGTCTTCCTATCCTCTTTGATTGTTTCTACATAAATTTTTGGATATGTTTCTTGTTCTATTGTTTTGGAGCTTGATCCCTTTTCTATCTGATTGTGTCCAAGTCTGAACTTGTCATGATAAGGCTTTTGACTACTGATAATGTCATCCAAAACTTTCGAGTTGTTCTGCATATTTTTCTTTTGAAGATCCTTTCTCAATGTGACAATATTTGCTTCCAAATTTCCAATGATCTTGTGTCTTTATTCTAGTTGTTCTTTGAGTGCTTCTTCAATTATTTTATCTTCTTTTATTTGAAACTTCAATTTCATGATCATTTTTTCTAGTTCCTGTTTGTCTTCTTTATTGTTCAGTTCTTCTTTTAGCTTCTTGTTTTTCTTCTTTTCTCTTCTTATAACTTCTATGACACTCAACAATTCTTCTCGGTAGTCAACTTCTTCCTCTTCATATTCTTCTTCGGTGTCTTCTTTATCAGATCCTTCTACCACCATGAATATAACTCTTTTTGTCTCACTGTCATCGACTTCATCTTCATTTGATAATGATATGTATTCTTTGGTGCATAAGCTTTTCTTGAAAGATTTCTTTTTGGTTCTTTTTCCTTTATATGTTTGTTTTCTATTTGGGTAATCTTCATCATTCCTGTTATTTTTATTATGGGTACATTTTTTAGCAAAATGACCAATACCATCACAATTAAAACAAATCAATGGAATCTTATCTTTATATATATCATCGGTTCCCTTGTTCAATCTTCTGAAAAAGTTGGCCACTTCTTCTTCATCATATTTTGAGAAGTCATTGTTGTTGCTATATTCCTTTTTATTTCCCTTCTTCTTTGACATTTTGGATTCTTTGAAAGATACATATTTTATATTTGGATTTTCTTGTTCAGTTCTCATTTCACATGCTGTGAAGATTCCATGTAGTTCATCCATTCTTATTGAGTCTAGATTTGCTCTTTCTTCTAGTGCTAATATCTTAGGATCAAATATCATAGGAAGAGATCTTAGTACCTTTTTAACAATTACAGATTCTTCAATTTATTCTCCCAATCCTATGATTGCATTCATTGTTTCATCAATTCGTAATAAGTAAGATGCAATATTCTCATCTTCCTTCATCTTTAGTTGTTCGAATTGACCTCTGTAAGTTTGAATTTTTTCTACTTTGACTTTTGAATCTCCTTCATAAATATTTTGAAGTTTGTCCCAAATATATTTAGAGGATTTACAATGTACAAATTTGGTATATACCGATTTACCAAGACCATTCAGAAGTGCATTTTTGGATTTGGAATTATTTTGAGTGAGTTTCATTGTTTTTTCACTTGTTGGCATAACCGTTGGTTCTTTGTATCCATCTACTACTGATTTCCAAATTTCAAATCCCTATTCCTGTATATACGTTTTCATCCTTTTGCTCCATAATGCATACTTTTGTCCATAAAAATGTGGTATTATGTTTTTATACATGTTGTTTCTCTCCATGATCTACCTTTTAGTGGTTAAACTGATTTCTGAAAGAACTTGCTCTGATACCAATTGTTGGATTATTGAGAGGGGGACTGGATCAGTAATAGAGAAGCATAATCCTTTTTAACCATAAAATTCAAGTGTTATATCAATGTAGCATTATCATCCAACATTTTCAGAGTAAATAAGCAATGAACAAATGAGCAATCATACACATACACAGTACACCAGTGTTTTTACGTAGAAACACAAAGCGAGAGAAAATGACAAAATGCTTTTTCTTATATGTCTTTAATAATTACATTAATTGGAAGCACCAAATTCCTTTTTTTTCTAGCTACAACTGGAAGGAGTCTCCAACACCCTAGTTTCTTAGGCTACAACCTGAGGGAAGCTCCAACTCCCCAATTCTCTGGATACAACCAGAAGGAGGGTACAACCCCCTATGTTCTCCAAACGCAACTGGAAGGTGGCTACAACCACCTGTCCTTGCCCCGTCCAACTGCCCAGTCATAGAAGTAGAATGATGGAACCAATGTCACACTATCACTATGAGATATATTGTTGTAAACATGTACCAATCAACCTACACCAAACAACCTGTAACAATCTGTAATCCACATGTACCATAAGAAAGTGCATCAAATATGCACCAAACTGTACCATCAATGAATGCATCAACAATACACCAAATATGTACCAATGATGCATCAAATACACATAAACTATTACTCATCAATATGTACCAACATCATCAACTATACACCTCATGTATGTGCCCACTCATCAACTAATTGTCTCAACCATGTACCCAACATGTGCCTCAACCAAAATATCTCATCAATTTCATCATCCAAATTTGATTTGTAAATCTATAATAGACTTGGTGTATATGATCACATACCTACAAACCTTCCTTAAATTTAACAACAAGAGACTAGCATTTTCATCAAACTTTACTTTAGTCTCACATGACTAATTTTGGATTAGTAAACAACCCTAAATTGAAATAATAATAACTATGTACCTATAATGAATAAAGATCTAAAAATAGTGCACAATGTTCTTCAGTGACTTTTATGCAATTCCTCCAGGTTTCACTTCTTGAAACCTCTCTGAAAATTATTTATAGAAAAAATGGCATACCTTATTGAATTCTAGCTTATTCTAGAGAGAGAACTTGTACAGCATGCCCCACAAGAAATATTTGTTGTATGAAAAAACAAATACTATAGAATTTAATCTAACCAATACATTTGGTCTTACTGATTTGGATTTGTTATGAAGAAGTTATGACGTTTTACCTGAAGCACTTGTTTTAGACTAGTTTTGGGACTAGCCATAAACCCTATTTTCCACGAAGTGTAACTCCAAAAATAAAAAACCCACAAGATGAAATGTTTATAACAACTACTTGGATATGTTTCCTCAATGACCTCCATATTTCGCGGTCTCTATCATTCTATACAAAAATTTATTGTGAAAAATGGTGAGATGACCTGTAAATAACATACCTTAAAAAGCATCATCAAAAGAATTTATCCTGCCTTGAATTTCAGCCTTCTTTACTTCACCTTCCCTCTGAAATTTTCCTTATATATCCTTTGGTTACCTCAGCCACTTATATATATTCAATATGCTGAAGTGTAATTAAAATGAGAGACCCTTGCCTCTTATTTATACTTTTATGTAGCTTCCTCAAGGGGTATCTTCTAACCATATTAAACCGCTTTCCTTATTTTAGGGCTAACCCACTTCTAACCACTTGTCCACTTAGTAATTTCCCAATTAAATTTATTATTTAAATAATTTATTTTGTATAAACTTTGACTTATAGTACACTCATCACTTCACTTTATTATTTAAATAATTTCTTCTTTGCAACCACTTTGACTACTTTGACCTTTTAGGGCTTCTAGATGACTCATGAAGGTTCTCCAAATTGACATGGCCATAACTCTCTAATCGTGAGGAGTTATGTGACGTTCCACATACCAATGGAATGACATGACATGTACTATCCATATAGAATAGTCTTACCTTCAAATATATTAAAACTCGTACCATTATACATCAAACAAACTTGGGTCCATTACCCAAACCTTTATGCTACCGAAATTCGCTACCGGACTTTCTTCAAGGGTTGACATCAATGAAACCCAACCCAAATAATCAATAATTGCATAGTGTTCATTTTGTTGAAGGATCATGTTGAATTATTAAGGCTAATTTTGGACGTATGCAGACAATGTCATATCTCATTAAATATTAAGAAGTGTATTTTCAATGCACCTTTTGGAATGTTTTTAGGACATGTTGTGTGTAAACATGATCTATTGGTTGATACAACTAAAATGGTTGTCATAGTTAACTTACCACCACCAAATCAGTGCGCCAGTTAAAGAGTACATTGGGCCATACAAGATGTTGAAACATATATATTTTTCTAAACTTTAGACTAAAAGAAGTTTCATTTTTGTTTAAATAAAAACAAGAAAAGGAACACACTGGGCACCATCGTCGAATGAAGCCTTCTGATTAATCCAATGGTCTAAAATATTTTTAAATATTGGAGCCGCCTGTTTTTTAAAAAGTCAAAACACTAAGACAAATTCCAAAGTATTGGGTTTCGGGGTTTTGCGATATAAGCAGTTTTACATACATTCAACTCTGAAATCTCGATATGCAAAGTCGCGAAAGTTAGTTCAAAAATTAAACTGAGTTAATTAAAATGATTAAGAATGTTTAACAGTAATTAAAAATCCTCATAATTTCGGATTTCATAAATCCCGCCTCAAACGACAGCTTAAAATCCCGATATACAAAGTCACAAAATCCTTATTTAATTGCGATTAATTAAAAAAAGTTAAACATACTTAATATAATTTTAACCAATTGCATTTTTGGGAATCGAGGAATTATCACTCATCACGCCCAAAAATCCTCGAATATTGAAGTCCCGAAAACATTAAGTTCTTAAGCATGTTTAATTTAACCTCTAACCAAAAAATTAACCATATAAATTGATTTTTCGCACATTCGCATTTCAGGATATTTCAATGTTGTTACATCCCAAACTCTCGGTCGTGAATCACCAAAATTTGGTAATATTGATTATGGATCAATGTAAATATTTTATAGTGTAAGGCGCGTATCTCCAGTTGTACTCTCCTCATTAAAACAAATAAATTCATCGTCCATAGAAGCACGCTCGAATTAAGGAAGACTGAGGGTGAATAAAAGTTTTTATTTCAAATTTCATTCTCACTTTCAGCAAAGTAATAAGTTTTACTCAAGAAGATCTTACTCCTTCTCCTCTGTAATAGGAATTCTCTTTTTATCACAGGCATCATGGCATCCAGGAAAACGTTGAAGAAGAGTGATGAGGTCGGTGAAGGCTCAAATCCGAACTCAGACGTTCTGTCTGATACCACACCACATGCTATAGATTCAATCAGGTCATGGATGAAAATTTTTGAAATCTTGGAGCACAATGTCATAAATTGCCCAGATGATTCTGAAGAATAAAATATTGATAAGATCAGAACTAAACTTAGATTTATAGCAGAGGCTAAACTTCATAAAATAGCTATATGGCCGAAGCTCATGCCATATAATGACATGATAAACTGGGCTCTGGAGAGCACCAATGTGCGGACCAGGAGCATCATAAATCATCAAAAGGCCATCGTCAGCTCTTTCAGGCCAAAACACATTCAAGTAATGTACAAGCTATCCCCTGTTTCTAAATATATTTATAATGCTGCATTCATAGAAGATTTTCAAGGAATGTGTAGAATTTGACTGAACCTACCCAGATATAGTTAAAAGATGGTGGGGAGTTCCAGTGAAATTCATAGTTGATTCTCATGGTGTTTATGTCACTGCATCATTAAATGAATAGATGGTCTATATATCCATGATGTTATGTATACTATTTGGAAGGAAAATCCCTACTCATATCTCGGTGGAATGGGTATCAATCATGCATGAGGTAGTTGAGGGTTTCACTCTCGATTGGGCTAAGATTCTATCAGATAACCTAACCAAAGAAATTGTTGAGTACGAAATGACGAAGTCAAAAGTACAACCTGTATCTTTTTATATGTCTGCATATGTCATGGATTCCATCTATTACGTAACTCCATTTCCATTGATGAATTGGAACTGGAACCCAACCTGCACAAAACCTATGCATTTTTATCATTCTAAATTATGAGAAGAAAAGGTAAAATATTTCTTTTATGAAATCTGTCATGATGTAGTGATTCCTATGCATCAAACATTATATGGTTATCTACCCCCTTGGATTTATGAGCAAATTATGGAAAACCTTAAAACAGTTGCATATTGGTTTATTGAACATAATTTCTCTTATATCAGAGTTTTCAGATGCTCAATTCCCCCTCATGCTCTCCCAAAGTCTCTACCTGATAGACTGGTGTGCAGAGAAGTGGGTTACCAAATGATAACAGGAGGCATTGATAAAGAGCTAATGTCAACTCAGAAGAAATTATGGCCATCTTTTCCTCTACAGGTTGGAAGGTTTTCACTGCTAAATTTTGGTCATTTCAAGGTAGAAGCTACAACATTAGAGGATGTTAAATTGGTGGACGTCGAGTTCAGAAGGCATGATCCATATCAAATTGTGGGAAATC
Organism: Picea glauca; assembly: GCA_000966675.3. Classification (NCBI taxonomy): domain Eukaryota; kingdom Viridiplantae; phylum Streptophyta; class Pinopsida; order Pinales; family Pinaceae; genus Picea; species Picea glauca. The sequence continues at coordinate 242,804 of JZKD02S2431985.1, forward strand.
ACCTATCTCAATGTAATATGAAAAAATATGAGTCTGAAACAGAGTTTAAATCCGAGACACTTCTAAAACAAAATCAAATCATACTCCCTTTATCATCAACTACTCCTACTAATACCTCTATAACAACAAAAGGAACACAATTCACAAATTTAGGCAATCCTATTATAGAATTAACCCCTTTACAGTCAAGTTTTGGGACTCCCAGTCTCGAAGTTATATATGTAAGCGATATTACCTTGATCCCTATTAAAGAGATACCTCCCTCTGACTTATTTTTCAGTAAGAAGAGGAAAGTTGTGGTGAAACAAGAAATTCACCCGAAAGAATGTACACTGGTCAAAAATCATAGAGTATTATTAGATGGGCAAAATTTAGAAGATGAAGATTTTGCTACAGAGGTGGCAAGCTCTTTGGGAGATTTTGCAACGACCAACTTATTCTCTATTGATATTCTAAAAGAAAGGTTGAGTCAGAGGAATCAGATGATAATTTAGCTGCGAGATCAAATAAGGAATACAAAGAATAATATCAAAAGCGGGGTCAGCAAGGGACTTGAACATGCTAGATCCAAAGACAGACAAGAATTTCAACAACTTAAATCTGATCTTGAAGAGATACATAAGACTGCTCAAGCAATTCAAGGGTATGTCATTCAACAATAAGAGTTAGTAAGGCAACTACAAGCTAAATTGATTTCTATTGAAAGCAAGGTTGTAAATATAATAGTGTTTCAAGCTTAGGCACTAGAAGTGCAACAAAAACTACAAGCAGCACAACAAAACCTATTTTCTAAAGTAGATATCCTCCAAAATTATTTCTGGGAAGTAAATCAATCATTAGAGAATATTAATTTCAAAGAAAGAGAGGCTACGGCAGCCCATATCACTTTCCAAAAAGTGGGTGTGTCATCTTCTAAGGAAGAAATATTTGTAACTCCCAGATTGATTGTTGAAGAGAAAATCAGAGGCAACATAATATTAAAGACATGGGAGGCCAATATAGCTGAGAGTAAAGGAGTGAACAAGGAATAAAAGAGGACTGTGAAGAAATGTTTTATTTACTTAACAAATAATCACTATCCCATGGGAATGATGATTGTTCTGAAGTACTAGGATAGATTAACATTGTAAAACATCAACTAGACATCAAAGAAGGCCTAGAGATAGCTCAGGCCAAAATTTCACAACTAAATCAGGTTGACATTGCTCAAATAGATAGATGTCTAGTGAATCCAAATCTACAATTACAATTAATAATTTCTGAAGATAAAAGGATTGAAGATAGGTTGCCACAATTATAGAGAAAGCTATATTTTTTTGAGTCAAAAGATGTAATAGAGCCTTCAAGAATATTAGTACAATTTCTAAGCATGTGCGTCAACTGTTTTGAGCCAGGTGAAGGAAGTACTTCAAAGAATCAATGAAGTAACATATGCATGCCTGTTTTTTCGGTATGAGAGAGAGATAGAAAGTAACCAAGTGAAACGGTTCAAGTTTTTATTTTGTAACCGTTAGTATCTAGGAGTAAGGAGAATTCCAACCATGTAGGATTGGTAACCTTTTGTATAAATATAATTTCAAAAGAATTACAGAGGGATTTTTCCTAGCTGATGGTAATAGATAAATCTCTCCTTTTCAAGAATTAAGACAAGTACAGACCAAAGACTCCATATCTCCTCAATCCTGATTTATTTGTTCTTTTGTTCTTTCATATTCCAACATCTTTATTCATATGTCTTTGATGAATGCCTAATCACAACTTAGTACAACATCTACTATAGTTATATGTTTATTTAGTTATCTAACTGTTTGTAGATTTTCCTCTGTATTGGATATTAGCAAATACAAGACCTGTGAGTTAGTTGGATTGCCACATTTTATGCTTCATTAAAGGTTTCACATCCATTTTTCTTCTTTTTTAGCAGAGTGAGATTCTTCTATGATTGATGCCTCACTTTGTTTTAATAGTTTTATGTTTTTCTCTCATCACATTCATTATTTTCAAATTTGACTCAGATACAGAAAACGACCTCTGAATTGTTATACCATTAATTCAATTTTAGGAACTTTTCTCATATAATTGAAAATAGAAAAAAAAAAACATAAAAAACAATAGATCTTTTAACTTTTCTCTTCTCCATCACTGTACTTGTTGCAAGACAGCCTAATATTGAGCCCGGTCTCACAGATCAGACCATCATTGCTTTAACCTTGTTTAATACCATCTTAGAGACTGCTAATACCTGGGTTGAACTTGAATGCTCATGGGCAATGATTGAACATGACATAAGATCCAAGAATGTTGGGAAGCTAGGCAAAGACAACTTAGGAATCAACCATAGCTTATTTTTCCTAAAGAATTGATCTTATTTTCGTATCAAAAAATCTCTTTTTTTCTTTGAATGCCTTGACATTATACTTTGAAGCCTTAAGTATAAACTCAGTAACAACATCTCTCTGGCGCCATTTCTGGGGACCAAAGAAATGAAATTATTTTTCCTTGGGAAGAATGACATTGGTAAGTTTCTATCTTTGATAGTGAACACAAATTGAATAATTTATACATCTTTTTTCTTTCACTTGGAGACTCCACAACTAATAAACTGGCATTTAAGAGAAAAAATACTAGAAAGAATCTAGACGATAAGCAAACCTCGTCTGTATCCGATCCTGAAAAAATTATGAAAATAAGAAGATACCTTAAATAGACTTCTTCATCAACAATTAAGATTTATCAACCCAAATCCACACAGTCAAATACTAAGGGTCTTCTTGAATGGTTAGCTTAACAAGAAGGTTCCACCCAACTCCTTTTCGAAGATATCCATTGATGGAATTGAAACCCTAGAACCTAAGTTGGTGTTACCCGAGTTTAAAGCTGAGACTTTTCCAAATGTCTCGTTTACAATTAGAGGTAAAAGATCTATCTCACTTCCTGCCTCGATTGACGTTTCGTCAGTCCCCGAAGTTCAGTTTCAAAACTCTCAAAATTCCAAAGAATATACTTTATACCTTGATTCGACTCCTATTGGTTCTCCTGAGTATACATCCTACGAGTCCAAAGAAGTCAGTCCTCTTTTTCCAGTTTCCTATTTTTCTGATTTTCTATCCTCCAATGGTCAATTCCCCAAAACAATTGCGCTTCATCCAGATGCAACCAAAAGCTCACCACGCATATTTAAAATCCTTCTCTATAATCTCCAAGTTTCACCTTATAAATTATCAATGGTTGCGGCTGGAGGAGGTGGTGCTGGAGTAGGAGGAGGAGGTCTTGAAGTACCACCTCCACCCCCTAGAATCTTTGCCAAAGTATCTTCTAGGTATTCTCCTTTGGTCCTCCCAGCCCCTCTCCATGATTTACCTGAAAATTATATGAAAAACCTGCCGAAATTCACAGGAGAGGGGGATTTAACCATGACTGAACACATTAATTTGTTTGATAAATTTGCTGACATCCTAGGTCTTGAACATGAGGATGTTTATTCAAGACTCCTAGTTCAAACTTTCGAAGGACAGGTGAGAAACTGGTTCTGATAACTATCGGCAGGATCTATAGGATCATATGATGAGTTGGAAAATTCTTTTATCAAACAATGGGGAGAAAGGAAAGATCATCTTTATTATCTAACTAAGTTTGGAGCTTTGAGAAAGAAAAATTCAGAATCGATTCTTGAATTTACTCAAAGATTTAATAAACTATATATTAAGATTCCAGCTGAGGTTAAACCTTCCCAACCTATAGCGAAAGTAACTTTTGTTGGAGATTTTGATCCATATTTTGCTCTATTATTAAGAGAAAGGAGATCTATTGATCTCACTAAAATGTAGGATGACGTTGTATAAATTGAATCGAATATGATGGCATCGAGAAATTTAAAAGTTAAATTTGAAATGGGAAATAAAAAAAACCAAATGATTCAAGGAACAAGAAGGACCCTCTGGAGTCAGAATATCTTCAGAAGATAAGATGGATGACATGGCTAAAAAAATCAAAGAATTGTCGAATAAGATCTCGAGAATGGAATTAGACCAATCAAATAATGATTAGTTCCCTAGAAAGGATTTCAGAAGGAATCCTAACCCTCAAATACAACAAAGACAAATTAAAAATGAAGAAAAAAAAATTCAAGCCCCCTTTAAGAACGAAAATTTTATAGGAGAAGACATGCAAAGTTTTGAGGAGTTTGAGGAAGATATCAACAATCTTGGTGATGATTGTCAGGAACTTTATTTGACGAGACAAAATTATGAAAAAACTCTAAACGCAGAAGGTTGGTCTAATAATGAGGAAAGTATGAATATTACAAACGATTCTACTTATCAAGGAATCACTGATAACATAATGGTCGAACTCCAACATAAATATAATCTAAGGCCTAGAAACATAAATGACACAACTGCCCCACTGAAGAAATCTTGGTGAGAGGGGAAACAGATGAGGCAGCTCCAAAATCTATTGAAAGGCAGACTGTTAAAACCAAGGCTATTGACAAAACCAAAGCTACTGACACATAGTCTACCATGAAAAAGGTAGTAGAAATATCAGTTGTTGAAAAACGAACAATGGAAATTCCCATAGTACAAACAAAAATAGCTAAGACAAAAGCAACACAAATTAATAAATCTTAAAGAAGGGAAACAAAAATCCAAACTAGAGAAGCCAACAAGACAGTGGGAAGTTTTAACCTAGAAAATGAGATTAATAAAATCAATATCCCTGTACCTATGGTCGAACTAGCAAAAAACCCCACATACATGAAACAAATTGCCAAGATGATAAATTTTTTAGATACTGAAAGTCAGGATGACATTATAAATTTGGAAGATGATAAACTGAATATAATCTTTGGTCCAAACTTTGAAGGTGCAAGAGATATTGTCGCTCCATTTTATATTACATTAACTGTACATGATATTATTATTCATAATTGCAAGTTGGATTATGGAGCTTCTCACAATGTGATGCCCAAAGGTATTATGGATAGACTAGGTCTCAAAATCACTCGACCATACAGGGATTTGTATGCTTTTGATACGAGAAAAGTCAAATGTATGGGTATGATTAAATATTTAGTCGATAATCTTGCACATATTCCCACAAAAAGTGTTCTTATGGATGTGGTTGTTGTTGATATACCTCCAAAATATGGCATGTTGTTATCCAGGTCTTGGGGCACTAAACTTGGAGGATCCCTCCAACTAGATATGACATATGCTACAATCCCAGTTTTCGACAGACAGTTCACCCATTTGTACAAAGAAACAAGGCTAGCATTTACAGTAAGTGATCCGCTAAATATGAATAAATACCATGTTTATATTGCAGATCAAGATTTAGGAAATTGTATTTTATCAATAGATGATGATTTAGAAGAATGTACACAAAAAGATTGTACAGAAAAAGAAAAAACAAAAAAACCAAATAAAGATGTATATAGTACTGGAGTTTGGAAAATGTATTTTGATGGTACTTCGTCTTGTGAAGGAGCAGGAATTGGAGTGCTTTTTATAGAACCTGAAGATGAGTTTATGATTTCTTTTTATTACAGGTTGCAGTAGGATATAGATTACACTAATAATTTATGTGAATATGAAGCCCTGGTCTTAGGATTAGAGGCTGCCAAAAAGTTAAAAATTAAAAACTTTGAAATCTATGGCGATGCAAAATTAATCATAAAACAAATAAATCATCAGTACCAGGCTAAACACCCAATATTAAGGTCTTACAGAAATTGTGCCTGGGACCTGATTGAAAACGTTTTCTCATTGGTTAATATTCACTACATTCCCAGAATAGAAAATCAACAGGGATATTCATTGGCCAAAGTAGCTTCAACGTTTGCACCTCCTACTGTTTTCAAATTAAAATATCATATAGAAATGAGACATAAACCTTCAATACCAAAAAATATACAACACTAACAGGTTTTTGAAGACGATGAACAAATCAAACAATTCCTAGAGGTGGTGGATGACTTTGCAGAAACGCATATTGACCAAGAAAATCATAATGACCCTACTTGGATTATGCGGGAAAGAGAAGATCCTCGAGAGTTTCAAGATAAGATTGTTAATCATTGTATGTTGATACTAAAAAATAATCAGATCCCCAAGGGTATGATTCCCTTGGAGAGATTATTTAATCATGATGACATTCCCTTGAAATATACTCTACAACCTCAACCAAAAGAAGTTGAAGATTGTGATATAGGCACCAAGGAAACTCCTAGGTTGGTAAAATTATCTAAATACCTTCCTCCTGAAATAAAAAATAAATATGTTGAGTTTCTCAAACAATATAAGGATGTTTTTGCTTGGTCTTATGATTAATTCAGAACTTATGATACCACCATAATTGAACACAAAATTCCTTTGACGCCAGGTCTTAAACCTTTCAGGAAGAAGCTCAGACAAATAAATTCTTTATTACTGCCTGTGATAGAAAAAGAGGTAAAGAAAATTCTAGATGCTAATATTATTTTCCCACTCAGATACTTCGAATGGGTAGCTAATTTAGTCCCAGTCAGGAAGAAAAACAGAGAATTCAGATTGTGTGTTGACTTCATAAATCTAAACAAATCCTCACTCAAAGACAACTACCCCTTACCTAAAATGGATCACGTGTTGGAAAAGGTAGTAGGAGATAATAGAATGTCTATGATTGATGGATTTTTGGGCTACAATAAAATCAAAGTCCATGAGGATGATAAAGAAAAAAATACATTCACCACCCCATGGTGCACCTTTATGTATGATAAAATGCCATTTGGTTTAATGAATGCAGGAGCAACTTTCCAATGAGCTATGGACATCACATTCTTCGATGAATGAGATAAGTTCGTTGTCATTTACCTTGATGATCTAACTTTTTTTTCTAAGTCTGATGCAGAGCACCTGACACACCTCAAATAGACCTTCGAAAAATGTCAAAAATTGTTGGGTATGTGTTATATTATTTGCATGTGTGTGTGTGGGCACGTCAGATATGACAACTGGGTCTGACAATCCCTCATACTAGTGACCTGTCTGTGTCATGTGTATCAGGCTCTTTCCTAGTGGGGTCCCAGGGGTTGGAAGGTATGCCCCCCCTAGTTACGTGCAGCGCCCCAAATTTTTTTTTCCGGGCGGTTTTTGTTATTTTTAGCGGATTTTTCTATTTTTAGCAGTTTACTAAAAATAATCTCGATTTTAGGGATTATGGTTTTGGTATCTACAGAATACCTAAGAACATTGTATATATTGTATAGTGAATGGTGAAATTTGATATAATGAATATAAGAAAGGTTTTCCCGATTGAGGGTTTCCGGTTTAAATCTTTGTGTACTATGTGAATGAGCCATTGATTAAATTTTGTTTTGCTTAAGAATGTATATGAATTTCTTTACGTCACAGGTTTAAAACTTACATATGGTATCATAGCTCATTTTTGGCTTCAGAGGGATACCTTTGTTCTTAAGGGTTTGGATTGATCTTGATAGATCGATTTTATCTTGGGTTTGTGATAAACCTGGCTTTACTGGGAGCTTTTGCAATGGTGATTTGAGTGCAGAAAGAGGAATGGCGAGTTCTTCTAGAATCGAGATAGAGAAGTTCAACGGTAAAAACTTTGAGCTATGGAAGCTAAAGATGGAGGAATTTCTTGTAGACAAAGAACAATGGATCGTTGTGGATCCTGGTACACAGCCTACTGGTACGCAACCTATTGGTACGCAGCCTACTGGCACACAGACGACTAGTACACAACCTACTAGTGCACAAACTACTAGTACACCACCTACTGGTATGTCAAAGGAAGATTCGGAGAAGTTGGACAAAAGAGCAAGGAGTATTATTCGACTCTGCCTGGAAGATTCGGTGTTGTTGAATGTCTCAAGAGAATCTACGGCCAAGGAACTATTGGATAAGTTGGGGAATTTGTATCAATCAAATTCCCTGGTAAAAAAGTTGTTTCGTTGAAAGAAGTTGTATCATCTTAGGATGGAAGATGAAGATTATGTGACAGAACATCTAAATGCCTTTAATACTCTAGTAAGTCAACTTGTATCTATTAATATTACAATTGCAGAAGAAGTGTATTACTTTGTTATGTTCTTTTCTAGACTGTTGGGATAATCTAGTTGTAGCAATTGGTAGTACCACTCAATCTACATTGAAGTATGAGGATGTAGTTTCATCCTTGTTATCTGAAGAGATGAGGTAGAAAAGCATCGATATTCATAGCACAGATGCTTTATTTGTAAGAGGTCGTACCCAAGACAGGAACCCTGGTAAGTCTTCAGGATGGAGATCTAAATATGCAGGTAGATCTAAGCCTCCAGAAAAATATTTGAGGAAATGATGGAAGTGTGGCAAAATAGGGCATTATAAGAAAGATTGCAAGTCTAAGAAGGTTGAAAAACCAAAGGGATCTGATAGTATGTTAAGAACCAAATATCAATATAACATAGAAAATCCTCAGAAAAAGTACTCAACGCCTTGAAAAAGAGAGAATTTCAGATAATAAGCCTCTTCNGCCCAGTCATAGAAGTAGAATGATGGAACCAATGTCACACTATCACTATGAGATATATTGTTGTAAACATGTACCAATCAACCTACACCAAACAACCTGTAACAATCTGTAATCCACATGTACCATAAGAAAGTGCATCAAATATGCACCAAACTGTACCATCAATGAATGCATCAACAATACACCAAATATGTACCAATGATGCATCAAATACACATAAACTATTACTCATCAATATGTACCAACATCATCAACTATACACCTCATGTATGTGCCCACTCATCAACTAATTGTCTCAACCATGTACCCAACATGTGCCTCAACCAAAATATCTCATCAATTTCATCATCCAAATTTGATTTGTAAATCTATAATAGACTTGGTGTATATGATCACATACCTACAAACCTTCCTTAAATTTAACAACAAGAGACTAGCATTTTCATCAAACTTTACTTTAGTCTCACATGACTAATTTTGGATTAGTAAACAACCCTAAATTGAAATAATAATAACTATGTACCTATAATGAATAAAGATCTAAAAATAGTGCACAATGTTCTTCAGTGACTTTTATGCAATTCCTCCAGGTTTCACTTCTTGAAACCTCTCTGAAAATTATTTATAGAAAAAATGGCATACCTTATTGAATTCTAGCTTATTCTAGAGAGAGAACTTGTACAGCATGCCCCACAAGAAATATTTGTTGTATGAAAAAACAAATACTATAGAATTTAATCTAACCAATACATTTGGTCTTACTGATTTGGATTTGTTATGAAGAAGTTATGACGTTTTACCTGAAGCACTTGTTTTAGACTAGTTTTGGGACTAGCCATAAACCCTATTTTCCACGAAGTGTAACTCCAAAAATAAAAAACCCACAAGATGAAATGTTTATAACAACTACTTGGATATGTTTCCTCAATGACCTCCATATTTCGCGGTCTCTATCATTCTATACAAAAATTTATTGTGAAAAATGGTGAGATGACCTGTAAATAACATACCTTAAAAAGCATCATCAAAAGAATTTATCCTGCCTTGAATTTCAGCCTTCTTTACTTCACCTTCCCTCTGAAATTTTCCTTATATATCCTTTGGTTACCTCAGCCACTTATATATATTCAATATGCTGAAGTGTAATTAAAATGAGAGACCCTTGCCTCTTATTTATACTTTTATGTAGCTTCCTCAAGGGGTATCTTCTAACCATATTAAACCGCTTTCCTTATTTTAGGGCTAACCCACTTCTAACCACTTGTCCACTTAGTAATTTCCCAATTAAATTTATTATTTAAATAATTTATTTTGTATAAACTTTGACTTATAGTACACTCATCACTTCACTTTATTATTTAAATAATTTCTTCTTTGCAACCACTTTGACTACTTTGACCTTTTAGGGCTTCTAGATGACTCATGAAGGTTCTCCAAATTGACATGGCCATAACTCTCTAATCGTGAGGAGTTATGTGACGTTCCACATACCAATGGAATGACATGACATGTACTATCCATATAGAATAGTCTTACCTTCAAATATATTAAAACTCGTACCATTATACATCAAACAAACTTGGGTCCATTACCCAAACCTTTATGCTACCGAAATTCGCTACCGGACTTTCTTCAAGGGTTGACATCAATGAAACCCAACCCAAATAATCAATAATTGCATAGTGTTCATTTTGTTGAAGGATCATGTTGAATTATTAAGGCTAATTTTGGACGTATGCAGACAATGTCATATCTCATTAAATATTAAGAAGTGTATTTTCAATGCACCTTTTGGAATGTTTTTAGGACATGTTGTGTGTAAACATGATCTATTGGTTGATACAACTAAAATGGTTGTCATAGTTAACTTACCACCACCAAATCAGTGCGCCAGTTAAAGAGTACATTGGGCCATACAAGATGTTGAAACATATATATTTTTCTAAACTTTAGACTAAAAGAAGTTTCATTTTTGTTTAAATAAAAACAAGAAAAGGAACACACTGGGCACCATCGTCGAATGAAGCCTTCTGATTAATCCAATGGTCTAAAATATTTTTAAATATTGGAGCCGCCTGTTTTTTAAAAAGTCAAAACACTAAGACAAATTCCAAAGTATTGGGTTTCGGGGTTTTGCGATATAAGCAGTTTTACATACATTCAACTCTGAAATCTCGATATGCAAAGTCGCGAAAGTTAGTTCAAAAATTAAACTGAGTTAATTAAAATGATTAAGAATGTTTAACAGTAATTAAAAATCCTCATAATTTCGGATTTCATAAATCCCGCCTCAAACGACAGCTTAAAATCCCGATATACAAAGTCACAAAATCCTTATTTAATTGCGATTAATTAAAAAAAGTTAAACATACTTAATATAATTTTAACCAATTGCATTTTTGGGAATCGAGGAATTATCACTCATCACGCCCAAAAATCCTCGAATATTGAAGTCCCGAAAACATTAAGTTCTTAAGCATGTTTAATTTAACCTCTAACCAAAAAATTAACCATATAAATTGATTTTTCGCACATTCGCATTTCAGGATATTTCAATGTTGTTACATCCCAAACTCTCGGTCGTGAATCACCAAAATTTGGTAATATTGATTATGGATCAATGTAAATATTTTATAGTGTAAGGCGCGTATCTCCAGTTGTACTCTCCTCATTAAAACAAATAAATTCATCGTCCATAGAAGCACGCTCGAATTAAGGAAGACTGAGGGTGAATAAAAGTTTTTATTTCAAATTTCATTCTCACTTTCAGCAAAGTAATAAGTTTTACTCAAGAAGATCTTACTCCTTCTCCTCTGTAATAGGAATTCTCTTTTTATCACAGGCATCATGGCATCCAGGAAAACGTTGAAGAAGAGTGATGAGGTCGGTGAAGGCTCAAATCCGAACTCAGACGTTCTGTCTGATACCACACCACATGCTATAGATTCAATCAGGTCATGGATGAAAATTTTTGAAATCTTGGAGCACAATGTCATAAATTGCCCAGATGATTCTGAAGAATAAAATATTGATAAGATCAGAACTAAACTTAGATTTATAGCAGAGGCTAAACTTCATAAAATAGCTATATGGCCGAAGCTCATGCCATATAATGACATGATAAACTGGGCTCTGGAGAGCACCAATGTGCGGACCAGGAGCATCATAAATCATCAAAAGGCCATCGTCAGCTCTTTCAGGCCAAAACACATTCAAGTAATGTACAAGCTATCCCCTGTTTCTAAATATATTTATAATGCTGCATTCATAGAAGATTTTCAAGGAATGTGTAGAATTTGACTGAACCTACCCAGATATAGTTAAAAGATGGTGGGGAGTTCCAGTGAAATTCATAGTTGATTCTCATGGTGTTTATGTCACTGCATCATTAAATGAATAGATGGTCTATATATCCATGATGTTATGTATACTATTTGGAAGGAAAATCCCTACTCATATCTCGGTGGAATGGGTATCAATCATGCATGAGGTAGTTGAGGGTTTCACTCTCGATTGGGCTAAGATTCTATCAGATAACCTAACCAAAGAAATTGTTGAGTACGAAATGACGAAGTCAAAAGTACAACCTGTATCTTTTTATATGTCTGCATATGTCATGGATTCCATCTATTACGTAACTCCATTTCCATTGATGAATTGGAACTGGAACCCAACCTGCACAAAACCTATGCATTTTTATCATTCTAAATTATGAGAAGAAAAGGTAAAATATTTCTTTTATGAAATCTGTCATGATGTAGTGATTCCTATGCATCAAACATTATATGGTTATCTACCCCCTTGGATTTATGAGCAAATTATGGAAAACCTTAAAACAGTTGCATATTGGTTTATTGAACATAATTTCTCTTATATCAGAGTTTTCAGATGCTCAATTCCCCCTCATGCTCTCCCAAAGTCTCTACCTGATAGACTGGTGTGCAGAGAAGTGGGTTACCAAATGATAACAGGAGGCATTGATAAAGAGCTAATGTCAACTCAGAAGAAATTATGGCCATCTTTTCCTCTACAGGTTGGAAGGTTTTCACTGCTAAATTTTGGTCATTTCAAGGTAGAAGCTACAACATTAGAGGATGTTAAATTGGTGGACGTCGAGTTCAGAAGGCATGATCCATATCAAATTGTGGGAAATCACCTATCTCAATGTAATATGAAAAAATATGAGTCTGAAACAGAGTTTAAATCCGAGACACTTCTAAAACAAAATCAAATCATACTCCCTTTATCATCAACTACTCCTACTAATACCTCTAGAACAAAAAAAGGAACAAAATTCACAAATTTAGGCAATCCTATTATAGAATTAACCCCTTTACAGTCAAGTTTTGGGACTCCCAGTCTCGAAGTTATATATGTAAGTGATATTACCCTGATCCCTATTAAAGAGATACCTCCCTCTGACTTATTTTTCAGTAAGAAGAGGAAAGTTGTGGTGAAACAAGAAGTGCACCCGAAAGAATGTACAATGGTAAAAAAGCATAGAGTATTATTAGATGGGAAAAATTTAGAAGATGAAGATTTTGCTACAGAGGTGGCAAGCTCTTTGGGAGATTTTGCAACGACCAACTTATTCTCTGTTGATAATCTAAAAGAAAGGTTGAGGCGGAGGAATCAAATGATAATTTAGCTGCGAGATAAAATAAGGAATACAGAGAATAATATCAAAAGCGGGGTCAGCAAGGGACTTGAACATGCTAGATCCAAAGACAGACAAGAATTTCAACAAATTAAATCTGATCTTGAAGAGATACATAAGACTGCTCAAGCAATTCAAGGGTAGGTCATTCAACAAGAAGAGTTAGTAAGGCAACTACAAGCTAAATTGATTTCTATTGAAAGCAAGGTTGTAAATATAATAGTGTTTCAAGCTTAGGCACTAGAAGTGAAACAAAAACTACAAGCAACACAACAAAACCTATTTTCTAAAGTAGATATCCTCCAAAATTATTTCTGGGAAGTAAATCAATCATTAGAGAATATTAATTTCAAAGAAAGAGAGGCTACGATAGCCCAGATCACTTTCCAAAAAGTGGGTGTGTCATCTTCTAAAGAAGAAATATTTGTAACTCCCAGATTGACTGTTGAAGAGAAAATCAGAGGCAACATAATATTAAAGACATGGGAGGCCAATATAGCTGAGAGTAAAGGAGTGAACAAGGAATAAAAGAGGATTGTGAAGAAATGTTTTATTTACTTAACAAATAATCACTATCCCATGGGAATGATGANGGTTTCCGGTTTAAATCTCTGTGTACTATGTGAATGAGCCATTGATTAAATTTTGTTTTTCTTAAGAATGTATATGAATTGCTTTACGTCACAGGTTTAAAACTTACATATGGTATCATAGCTCATTTTTGGCTTCAGAGGGATACCTTTGTTGTTAAGGGTTTGGATTGATCTTGATAGATCGAGTTTATCTTGGGTTTGTGATAAACCTGGCTTTACTGGGAGCTTTTGCAATGGTGATTTGAGTGCAGAAAGAGGAATGGCGAGTTCTTCTAGAATCGATATAGAGAAGTTCAACGGTAAAAACTTTGAGCTATGGAAGCTAAAGATGGAGGAATTTCTTGTAGACAAAGAACAATGGATCGTTGTGGATCCTGGTACACAGCCTATTGGTACGCAACCTATTAGTACGTAGCCTACTGGCACACAGACGACTATTACACAACCTACTAGTGCACAAACTACTAGTACACCACCTACTGGTATGTCAAAGGAAGATTCGGAGAAGTTGGACAAAAGAGCAAGGAGTATTATTCGACTCTGCCTGGAAGATNCCGACATAAATAAAATAAAATTACTAATCTAATATGCCCCAATTAAGGGGTAATGAGCCAATATTAGGGCTTAACATAGTACCTCTTCCACACAGGCGAAAACCTCCACTGAACAAGGAGGTGATGTTTACCTGGCATCTACAAGTACACATGCAGACTGTGATGTATGGTTGATTGACTCAGGTGCATCATACCATATGAATCCTCATAGGGAGTGGTTCTCTGAGTATGAAAAATATGATGCTGCTGATATATTCCTAGGAGATGACTCGACAACAAAAATCTTGGGACGTGGAAGGGTTAAGTTTCTGCTAAAAGATGGAAGGATTAGAACACTTCCTGGGGTTCTACACATTCCAAAACTAGCCAAGAGCCTAATATCTATAAGCAAGATGGATTATGCAGGAGTGGATACTGTATTTGGAAAGAACACTTGCAAGATGGTACGAGGATAAATGGTGTTGATGAGGGGAGTTCAGTGTGGAACTCTATACAAGTTGTTGGGAAGCACTTATACTAATGAGTGTAATAGTTCTGTTGTCCCTGAACAGAGAAATAAAGAAGACAAGACCGATATTGTCCCTAGAAAGAAGACCATGTTGTGGCATCAAATACTAGGATATATTGGAGAAAAGGGCCTTCGAACACTACATGGTAAAGGTATGGTTGAAAGTATGTCTGATTGCACTTTGGATTTTGATTTCTATGAACATTGCATATATGGTAAACAGAATCAAGTAAGATTCCCATCTAGTGCTACAAGAGCAAAGGGGATCTTAGAGATGATACACAGTGATGTGTTTGGACCTGTTCCTGTTCCATACCTAGGTAAATCTATGTATTATGTTTCATTCATAGATGATTTTTCAAGGAACACATGGATTTATTTTCTTAGAAAGAAATCTGAGGTATATGAAAAATTTTAAGAGTTTAAGGCTCTAGTAGAAAATCAGACAGAGAAGAAAATAAATGTATTGAGAACAGATAATGGTGGAGAATTCTACAGAAATGAATTCGAAGGATTTTGTAAGAAGTATGGTATGGCAAGGCAAAATAATGCTCCATACACTCCTCAGCAAAATGGAGTTGCATAAAGGATGAACAGGACATTGATGGAAAAAGAAAGGAGCATGCTCAGTAGTGTCGGGTTAGGACAAGAATTCTGGGCAGAGACAGTGGGTACAACATGTTACCTGGTCAATCGATCACCTTC
>JZKD02S2431985.1:258341-290287 GCA_000966675.3 Picea glauca
ACAATGATATCAACTCTTAAAACCATATATCCAACATCGATTTTAAATTGAAATCCATAATGATTTAATCAATGCGCCTTCAAACCATTGACCTTATAAACTTACCAATGCATTCATTGCACATTCAAATGTTTGCATTCCAAAGTTTTTAGAACATTGCAATCAAAAATTTCTCATATAATAAATGAGTGAAGAGCCCATAGTAATAAGAATAAAAGCATATCAAACCAGATCCATCATAACCTTTATAAGATCAGAATAAAACCAATAAATCTTCATGCTCAAAGGCTTAGTAATCAAACAGATCCAAATGCGCAATCAAGGTAAGGGTATGCTAAAGGACACAAGTTTGAAAAATCTTTTGCAGTCATGTGACAAACCAATGGTCAAGTGTCTTTTGGAAAAATCGATAAAAGGCGACGACAGTCCAAACGATGAAAGAGGTATGTCCACACTTACAGTTGTGAAAATCAAATTGAAACCAACTTGCAATTGTCGCAAAAATGAAACAAATGTCTAGAAGCACAATGCGACGATGATTTGTGAAAAACGAGACAAGAGGTGTAGGCAACGTTTTTTAAAAGAAATTTAAAAAAAATGATTGGCTGCCAACAAAATGTTGCTCTGTTTGATTTTAAATTTGCAAAATGAATTGGTCGACATATGTTGTCTCTATCAAATCTGGTCATAATTCGTTTGAAAGGAACGATTTCGATAAAGGTCAATTGATTTTATTTGCCCCAAATAGCAATAACAAATGATTGAACTAATCCTATAGGTCCTGTTACCAATTGAGTGATCCCGTTACGATTTCATTTGTGGTAATTTATGTGTCGGTTTTGGTTTAATTCGCTCATAGCATGAATCGTTGTTATGTGAATACAGTTATAACGATTTGAAAATGATCTTGTTTGGATTCGATCGTATCTCCTGTTGATGAGGTAGCATAACAATTGCTTGTGATTTGTTTTAATCGATTTCAGTTTGATATGAAATGATTTCATAACTGTTTGATTATGATTTTATTCACCCGATTTTGTGGTAACAAATGAAACATAGTATATGCATCTCTGTGGTCATTTGATTTTAGTTTTGTTTTGATCTCAAATTAGTATAACAACCTCGATTTGAATGATGTGTTTGTCTTTCAAATAGTTGTTAGTTATTTGTTATTAGTTGAATTTAATTCTTAAATGATTTTAATTGATTTTAATGTTGATTCTGTGTCTTATTTAGACCAGCTACAGAATCGCAAGATTCTGTAGCTAGTCTATAGAATTAGATTTTTTATCATTTTATTAATAAAATACCATTATAACTTGTCCATTTTTAACCCTTTTCAGGTACATCCGAATTGCATTGGATATGCTAGACAGTCTAGGGGATATTTGTGTGTTTATTTTTATTTTAGGTTCCTCGTTTAGTTAAACTTGGGATATCTTCCCAGATTTTATGTAAACAGTTTTGATAACTTCCACAGGGAGGTTTTACCCTATGGAAAACCTTTAAATACTTATTATTTTTTGTAATAAGGGGCATCCTCATTTGTGGGAGAACCAGGCTATGGATTCCTGATACAAACTGAGACAGGAGTTGATGTTCTGCTACAGCTTTCGCTTTCATAATATCAATCTTTTGTTTCAAGTTTATGCAAGTCATTTGTAATTGATTATAGACTACTTTAGTTATCATAGTCTATTGCAGAATGATGTGATTTAATTAATGNGATCCAAATGCGCAATCAAGGTAAGGGTATGCTAAAGGAAACAAGTTTGAAAAATCTTTTGCAGTCATGTGACAAACCAATGGTCAAGTGTCTTTTGGAAAAATCGATAAAAGGCGACGACAGTCCAAACGATGAAAGAGGTATTTCCACACTTACAGTTGTAAAAATCAAATTGAAACCAACTTGCCATTGTCGCAAAAATGAAACAAATGTCTAGAAGCACAATGCGACGATGATTTGTGATAAACGAGACAAGAGGTGTAGGCAGCCTTTTTTAAAAGCAATTTAAAAAAAATGATTGGCTGCCAACAAAATGTTGCTCTGTTTGATTTTAAATTTGCAAAACGAATTGGTCGACATATGTTGTCTCTATCAAATCCGGTCATAATTCGTTTGAAAGGAACGATTTCGATAAAGGTCAATTGATTTTGTTTGCCCCAAATAGCAATAACAAACGATTGAACTAATCCTATAGGTCCTGTTACCAATTGAGTGATCCCATTACGATTTCGTTTGTGGTAATTTACGTGCCAGTTTTGGTTTAATTCGCTCATAGCATGAATCGTTGTTATGTGAATACAGTTATACCGATTTGAAAATGATCTTGTTTGGATTCAATCATATCTCCTGTTGATGAGGTAGCATAACAATTGCTTGTGATTTGTTTTAATCGATTTCAGTTTGATATGAAACGATTTCATAACTGTTTGATTATGATTTTGTTCACCCGATTTTGTGGTAACAAACGAAACAGAGTATATGCATCTCTGTGGTCATTTGATTTTAGTTTTGTTTTGATCTCAAATTAGTATAACAACCTTGATTTGAATGATGTGTTTGTCTTTCAAATAGTTGTTAGTTACTTGTTATTAGTTGAATTTAATTCTTAAATTATTTTAATTGATTTTAATGTTGATTTTGTGTCTTATTTAGACCAGCTACAGAATCGCAAGATTCTATAGCTAGTCTATAGAATTAGATTTTTTATCATTTTATTAATAAAATACCATTATAACTTGTCCATTTTTAACCCTTTTCAGGTACATCTGAATTGCATTGGATATGCTGGACAGTCTAGGGGATATTTGTGTGTTTAGTTTTATTTTAGGTTCCTCGTTTAGTTAAACTTCGGATATCTTCCCATATTTTATGTAAACAGTTTTGATAACTTCCACAGGGAGGTTTTACCCTGTGGAAAACCTTTAAATACTTATTATTTTTTGTAATAAGGGGCATCCTCATTTGTGGGAGAACCAGGCTATGGATTCCTGATACAAACTGAGACAGGAGTTGATGTTCTGCTACATCTTTCGCTTTCATAATATCAATCTTTTGTTTCAAGTTTATGCAAGTCATTTGTAATTGATTATAGACTACTTTAGTTATCATAGTCTATTGCAGAATGATGTGATTTAATTAATGTCATCCATGTCTGATTTCTTTCATTACTTTAAAAATACAACAATTACTTTGTTCAGTTAATGAATGACAGATTTCTCTTCTTCATCAATTGAATTATTTTGTATAAGTCTTTGCATACAGATTTATCTAACGGTGAAGATTTATAAATCATAAGATTGTTGTAAATTTTATGTCTTGTTTGTCCTGTAATCATATTTGAAGAGCACTGTAGCTTTTCATTTACGACAAGTTTCTGGATAATTCGGTGCGGGTTTCCTCCCTCCGAACAGCTGAGAAAATCATCATACACAAGACGAACCTGGAGCATTTCTCCAGGTCAATTTATGATTTATTTGTTAGTTAATTTGTTTAGTATAATTTAGGTAGTTAAATGTGTAGTTAAAATTAGTATATTAGTTGTTTATTTTAGTTAGTTTTTCGTTTTATCTCTTGTTCATAAAATTATAAAATCAACAAAAAATATATATATCTTTCTTTGTCTTAAGGCAGAATGCAAATGAGTTTTTCAGGTTTTATTTAAATCTGTAAATTGTAGATATTGTACAGTGTGTGAATAAGTTATATTTCCATTAGTAGTTAGATAGTTAATTAGTTAGAGTTAGTGTAGTAGTAGTTAGTAGATTGTATATAGAATAGTTAGTTTAGTTTATTAGTTTGTTTTGTTTCTTTTTAGTTAGATTAGTTTAGTTTGTTTTAACTGTTATTGTTAGTTAGATTAGTTATTGTAGATTAGTTTTCTTTTGTTTTATTAAGACCTTAGATCGGCTAACGAAGCCACTAAACCCGTCAGGGTGGTTCATCCCAAACGGCTTGGGTTATTAGACAACCTCGGACCGGTTCCACTCTCTCAGTTGACGGACGGTCAATTTCCCCTGTCAACCTACACCTTTGGAGAAGTATTTGAAATTAACTAAGGAAATATGTCCCAAGACACAGGAGGATATAGAATACATGTCCAGGGTCCCTTATTCATCAGCAATTGGCAGCTTGATGTATGTGATCGTTTGCACAAGACTAGATATTGCACATGCAATGGGAGTTGTGAGCAGGTATATGAACAATCCAGCTAAATAACATTGGAAGGTAGTAATGTGGATGCTCAAGTATTTGAGAGGTAATTCTACTCATGCATTATTTTTTGGAGGTTCAGACGCTTTTCTACAGGGATATGTTGATTCAGATATGGCAGGTGATAAAGATAGCAGGAGGAGCACCACAGGGTATGTTTTTACTATAGGTGGAACAACGGTAATTTAGATTTTGAAACTACAAAAGGTTGTTTAACTTTAAATAATAGAAGCATAGTATGTTTCTTCTAAAGAGGCTAGTAAAGAAATGATTTGGTTACAAAGGCTTATGGAGGAATTGGGAAAGAAGTAGGAGAATAGCAGGTTGTACTATGACAGTGAGAGTGCCATTCATCTTGCAAAGAACTCAGCCTTCCATTCAAAGACTAAGCATATACAGTTGAGGTACCATTTCATATGATCTATCTTGGAATATGGACATTTGAAGTTGGAAAAGATACACACTAGCCAGAATCTTGCAGACATGTTAACCAAGGGAGTAACCAGGGAGAAACTGAGTTCTTTCTCTGTCTTAGTTGGTATTCAAGCATGAATATTAAGATGAGAAATTTTCCAGGTCTAAGAAGGTTCATAGTCCAACAGATACAACAATGGTGGAGTTGTTGAGATCAGTCTCCAAGTGCAATATTGTTGGTTGTGGAGCTGATTATCTTCCTGATTTAGAGGACTTTAGTTGTAGATGTGTTTATACCCCATGAAGACTTTACACCCTAGAATAATGTACACTCATCCACGCGGGGGAGTGCAGGGGGGGTTATCCCCCCTGTGAGGTATAGGGGGGATATCCACTCAGTTGGGGGGTTCGGGGACAACCAAGCCCCCAGCGGGGGTTCGGGGGATAGATTTCCCCAATGGGGGTTCGGGGGTGAAGCCCCTAAAGGAAAAATTTCCTTGTAAATGTATATTGTAATTTCATTGTAAATCTAGACTATTCATTATAAGGTCGCGAATCTGATGGTAGAAGTTATGTTAGGTTTTTTTTTCACTAGAAGGAAACCCTATTTTATGAAGGAAATATATTGCATCTATGCATCATTGTGAATATTGTATTATGAGAGAGGATAATGTGAGAGAAATAAGATAAAGTTACAGCGGGTGTGTTGTAGGTTGCATCCCTTCATTTGTTGAATAATAATAAAGGAAGGACCTAGAAATTTCTCGGGTGGACATAGCCCACACTAGGAGAACCACATATATATGTGTCTCTATTGTTTTGTGTATCTTTTGTGTTTTATTTCCACATTTGTTTTATTTTATTGCTCCACGGTCCTATTTTTATAACAGTATGCTTTGCAGAAATACATACATTACTTGTTGGGGAAACATTTCAATATGTTTACAGATAATGTTTCTCTGAGGTATTTAGTCAATAAGTCAGTGTTGGGGGTAAGGATATGCAGATAGATACTATTATTTAAATAATTTGACTTTGAAGTTGTGGTGAAACCTGGAATATTGAATGCAAGAATAGATCAATTATCCAAGATAACTAATGGAGAAGAATATAGTAGTTTGGAAGATAACTTTGTAGATGCACAATTGTTTTTAGTACAGATAGTTGATGAGTATTTTTTTTATATTATTGAGTTTCTGAGTACAGGATTTACACCAAGAGAATTTACTACTATGAAAAAGAAGTATTTGGTGGTCAGATATGTAGATTATTAGTTGATTGCAGGCCATTTATACAAACTTGGAGCAGATAGCATCTTAAGGAGATGTGTGATGGACCATGAAAGGCCTATCATTTTAGTATATGTGCATGAAGGAATTGTTGGAGGACACTATGCAGGAAAATCTATTGCATAGAAGGTATTGTGCACAGGATTATGGTGGCCAACAGTTCAAAAGGATTCAAAGGAATACTGTCATAAGTATGTTATTTTTCAAAGAGTTGGGAAGCCATCCAGGAGGGATGAGATGTCATTAAGACCTTAGGTTACTTTACAAGTGTTCGATAAATGTGCAATAGATTTTGTAGGTCCAATTAATCCAACAACAAGAATATCAGGAGCTAGATATATTATTACAATGACAAAATACTTGACCATATGGGCTGAGGTAGCACCAGTGAAGGATTGCAGCACAAAGACTGCAACACACTTTTTATTTGAACATGTAGTGACAAGGTTTGGATGTCCAAGGATATTGATTAGTGATGATGGGACTCACTTCATCAACAATACAATTGAGGCAATGCTTGAAGAATTGAAGATACACCATCAGAAGAGCACTCCTTATCACSCTCAATAAAATGGAACAATAGAGGCCTTCAACAAGATTTTGGAGAATGCCTTGAAAAATATTTGTAATATGAACATAGATTATTTGGATTTGAAGGTACCAGGAGTAMTTTGGGATTATATAACTACCTACAAGAAGCTAAAAGTGCAGACACCTTTTATATTGGTGTATGTACATGAGGCAATACTTCATTTTRGATTATTTGATACCAAGTTTGTACATTTCAACAATTATAGATATGACAAAAATAGGTGCAACATAGGAAATATTGGCTCAACTGATGGAAKTAKAAGAGGACATAATCATGGTAGGTTTACATCAAGAGGTTCAAAGAGAAAAGAATAAAGCCTGGCATGACAAACATATAAAGAAGAATAATTTTAAGGAAGGAGATCTGGTTCTCCTYTATGACAGTAGGTATTTGCAGCACCTAGGCAAGCTTAGAATGAATTGGCTAGGGCCATATTAGATAAATTATGTCACAGATGGAGGTGSTCTACAATTGMAAGACTTAGCAGAAAAGGAAGTTCAAGRAATGGTGAATGGTAGTAGACTGAAACTATATAGGGAAAATCGACCTACTAACCCTCAGWAGTTGCACCACAGAAAGTAGACTTGTACATATTGTAAATAATAGGAGTTAAAGGRARAAAAAGGAAAAGAAAAGTAGAAAAATGAAGAAAAACCCAAAAAGAGGTAGTTAGAAGAATAAGTGATAGACAATTCATTAAGGATCATAGTGCATAGAACACAACAAGCCAGTGCGATGAGAAAATGAATATGCTCTGCACAGGACAACTATAATAGGAGGAGTCACTAGTGTGCCAGAGATGTAACATGTGAGAAAATTATAGTGCACTGGAAAAATGAAAAAGTCAGAAAACAAAAAAGCTAGTCACCGAAAAAAGGAAGGCACGAAAAGAACATTTATGAAAGTGGAGGAAGCATGCATAATAATCTTTGGAACATTTATGAAAGTTAATGAGGTGTTCTCGGGAAGATTTGGAGCATTAATGCCAACACTTTGTAAGAAAATTTAGGGTTCAATACACTTCATTATGAAATTGAGCAAACACAAAGCGAAGCAACAAGCAGTGAAGCATATACAGGAAATTAACAAGAGAACAGTAAGATCTCAGATGCAAACCCTTCTAGATTATAGCACAATGGCACCACCAAAATTTGGAGCACTGAGCCAGATGATGAGAAGAAGCTGCAGGAAAAACATATCATCGTCGAAGCCAAAATTAGGAGCCAAAAACCCTATACATATGAAAGGAGCGGGGGATGTCAATGTCATTCCTTCCCCATATCCACTAAGCCCTACATTGGCTAAGGAGCATATAGAAAAATACAATTTGATCCACCAAGCACAATAGTTGGGCCAAACCAGACGCATGAAACAAACCTAATCACAATAGAAGTAGATAAGGAGAGGATTGAGTCTGATGAACCAAGAGCTCAACCTAGCATAGAACACACATAACAGGAATAGATACATGTTGAATAAATTACAACGCGGAAAGATTATAGCGGAGAGGAAGAAGAGGAAGAGAGAACATATCGATAAGTAGGGCCTTCCAGTGCACCAGTAAAGGGGAAAGGTAAAAATAAAGTCCATAGATCCCCGTGCAAGCAGTCAGAGGTAACCATTGTGTTACCATGCATGCTAGTAAAATAAAAAGTCGTCAAAGAGTTACATGGATGTGTAGATAGACTATGATACTCGGATCATGATGTCAAGGAAATGGATAAGTTCCCATAGTTCGCGCAACAGGTTTACTTAGAAAAAAGAGGTGTTGATGCCAAGGGATTTCCTATAATGGAACCTAAGCATTGGATACAGGGGTTGTAAAACACATGTATCATGAACCTGCTAGAGATCCCCCACTTTGGCAGGGGTAGGGAAGTGAATAACTACATCAAGCAGGTACTAGCAGTGATGCATGAAGGAATTATGTGGTTATATACACATGTATCCATTGATGTTGATTTGATCACCAAATAACATGTCTTCAAACCAAAGGAGAACAACCCATGCAGTACCTTGATGACAAAACCAAGGAGAAGGCCTTGGAAGAAGAGATGAAACAAATGTATGGAACAGAGAGAGGATCCATAGGGATATTCATAAACCAGATTAGTGAGCCAACAATGATATTAGATACAAAACTAATGGCTTGTAAACTACTAAGAAAATGTCACAAGGAGGAAGTGTCAGCAGGTGTCATAATAGCAGTCACACAGTGAGCCAAGGGCACTATCTTAAGTTGGATTATGTACCTATTAAACATATTTTTGGATGATTGCAAAGAATCCTAGGATCTAGGAACGAATTTCCATTACTCATGGCTTATAATTTTGATTGCATTAATGGATTGGAAGCACCCCAAATACACCATGTTTTTGCAAATAACTGGAAGGTGTAGTGCAATGCAGTATGAATAATTATGGAAATAGAATTGTTGTGAAGGAAAGAAAATAAAATACCAACATATTCAAGACTTACCTTGAATAAATACAGGACAAGGTAGCAAAGACTTGGAGAATCCCACCAGAGGTGGTGGAATAGTACAAAATGATAGCTAACTTCAAAGCTTCATGACACAACATGTGGATTCAGGAGAAAAGGGATCCAACAAAGGAGTGGTTGTATATGAGGTAATGTTCCACAAAAGAAGAAGTTCAGTGGGTGATGAAATACTGGCAAGATGAATGGAAGATTCCAGTCGAGCAAGCAAAGGATGAGAAACCAACCAAGGGCACACAACCAATATAAGTAGGTTCATATTGAAAAAAAGGTACCCCATATCATCAAACAAGGAGTGCAACATAGAGAAAGAAGTCGAAAAGGGGGAGCGCAACAACAAATAAGAAGAATATCCCCAAGCTGGTTACACAACAGAAAGACTGCACAACTCCTATTAATGGCTCGACACAGAAGAAGGACAACATCCCTGCACAGGAGGGACAAGAAGGAGGGGACATACCAAATACCCTAGGTACAAAACAACCAGTATAGATAACAAAAGAGACTGGTTGTATAGATAGGTGGGCCACAAAAGAACATGAAATCACACAAGGAAGCCCCTGAATACACGATAACAAAATATGTTGCATAACTAGTCACAGAGAGGGTAGAGGACCACGTCACAGAGGAATACGAGGAGGCAAACGAACAAAGGGAAATAATAATACATGAGCTGGCAGAGTTTAGACACATCTTAGAGAAAATATGTGTAACCAAGGCACAAAATGAAGAGACAACACAACAAAAAACAACGCAGAGCGAGGTGTTGAGGGGTCATAAATTATTTTACTCAATAGTAGGAACCAAACCCTCTTAAGAGGTCCAATTAGACTCGTAATCCTTTGATAAGTGAAATGGTTCTCCAGATATTTGATCTTGCCGATTTATCGATGGGATTTATGGGTAACTTACAGGTGTATCTTTCTATGAAAAGTTCCTCCTTCAGGTTAAACAATTCTCTTTTTGTATTTTTTGTATTCTTGAATAATATAGGTAAAATAAATATGATGGCATAAGCCAACTGATGAAGGGAAATTACTAAATACTAAAGAATGTTGAGCTTAGGATAATCGTTATACCCCAGCGTCTAAACAATGATAATCAAAACTATTTCAAGCTTAGCAATAATACATTTTACTTGTGAACATTCATCATTGATTGAGATAACAATTGTGGAAAGGAAAAAAATACATAACAAAGATGAGTGTAATAAAATTAGTTCTCTTAGCTCTACTATCAATCACATATCAACACATCGATTTCTTTTCATCATCTAGAGAAAAATAATTGTTAGAATATTGAAAGATAGCTTAACAATAGATACAAAAACTCTTACTCAATACAAAAACATAATCAAACTCGAAGACGGAAACAATCCCTCCTCGATCCAACCAAGTTGATGCTTCAGATGAAAAAATTGTCTTTGTTTCTAAACAAAACTTCTGATTTAAAGTTGCACAAAAAAATTTATTTTACAATTCTCAAAAAAGAGGGTCTTTCCCAAAACCATCGACCCTTTGCACAAGGTCAATTCCTCTATTTATAAAGGATCACTAAGGTAAAAATAACTACTAAAGTTCTGTTAAGTAAAACAAAGTTGACACAAGGAAGACTTTGTCTCCTCGTTCTCTTGAGACCATCCGATTTTTACTACAGTGGATGATTTCTCTCATACTCCACCCACTTGAAGAAAAGGTCTTCACATGTGTTTGCATAAGGAAATCTATGTGGATCCATTGGTGTGGAGAAGTCTTCCTTTGTCTCCATTTCTCGTTCTATATACCTGGTGAGCTTGACACTTAAGTGCTGGAGAAATGTGAGGGCTTTGATTGGATGTTTCATGAAATTATTTACTTGAGATAGAGTCATACTCAAAATCTATGAGACCTATGCCTACCATGTCGAGTCTTTCTCTGCATGTCATTTGACTGTGTCATGAAAATCGGCGAAAATTTTCTGGTGGGTCAAATTCTGGTAGGCCAATGTTTTCCATTTCCCTATTGATCTTCTCCCATATTTTTTTTCACTCTCCCCACCTTTCCTATATATTCCACTGAGGTTCCTGGACCATGCTCACCCAATATACAATTGCCTTCCTGATTCGGGAGATGTTTTTATCCATTAGTACTCAGATGTCGTTCTCTTCTGAGTCTCATCCTTTTTGTACTACACTGATATAGTCAATCCACTCTAAGGCCTGGTGTTCCTTTTCATACCACCTTTTCACGTCTTTACAAGTTTTCATCCCCATGAGAGTATCATCTTTAAAATCAGTTATGCATGTGGTGAAGAGGTTTCTTTCATTTAATTGTGCATATGTTTCTTTGAACTCACTCTTCAAGAATAATACTTCCTACGTCAAATCCTGATAATACTTCACTAGATGGTGTGGATGATCCAATTCTTTCTTTGTGGATACTAATTCCTTTTCATCCCTTTTCACTCTATCTAGCATTGCATCAGTTATAACCATTCTCTCTTTGATCATCTTAGCTGTCTTAGCATTCTCTTTGTTGAGAAGAGTTTCTTCTATGGTGATGAGGAGTGTGCTATCAAGTGTGAGACTCCTTTTCTTGGTCCTCCTTCTCATCACATATATCCTCTTTTTGTCATAAGTGATCGCTTGTATATCGATGACCTCATCCACTAGCTTAGGAATATGTTGGTCTACCCAAGTCAGAGTGTTGCATAGGCTTCATGTCATATATATGTGTTCTATGACCGACTCTTGTAGTTCTTTAGCAGGGGAAAATTTTGTATGTCTTGGTGAATCGGCCTCCTTCTAGAATTCGTTGGCTGGTAGAGTCTTGACTTTATATGGGGAGAGGGGAAAAGGATCAACATTTACAGGAGGATCGGCTATTGAGATGTCGATTTTGGATCGCTCTATTTCTTCTTCCTATTCAACAGATCCCAAATCCTCCTTATAACTTTCCATATTATGATGAATTCTTGATTGGTCAAGTAAATTAGTTTCCAACATGCTTCCAACCTAGTCATCACCTTCTTTGGGAATTAAGGTCAGAGCTTCAAGTGTTAGAGTAGATGTTTCTCCTAGTTCTCCCTCCTCTGTGATTGGTACTGGGGTTATGAGTGAAACCCCTGAGCTTTCTTCAACATCATATATGGTAATTAGGTGTGTGAGTACGTTGAGAACATTTATCCAACTTGATGTTCTTGTTTCCCCCAACTACGTTGTAGCAACGATCAATGACCTTGCCTATTGTGACATAATTTTTGGGTTTTCTGAATGAGTGGTCTCCTTGAGTGGGGTTGACTCTAAGACATTTATATCCTCTCCAAGATTGATTGTGTTGGCTAGGGTGACCCTTATGGGTTATAACAGTTAGGGATCATTTTATAACCTTTGTATGACTCTGTGGGCTTCTTCTAGAAACAACATCCCTCTCCTATGTGCCATTGTGGCTTCTACTACTTTGTTCTCTTCCCTAACCCTGAGGGATTCTTAAGTTGTCTATTATATTATTTCAACCTTCTCATCCATTTTCATGGATTTAAACCTTGTCATATTGGGGCTATATTTTCTCTGGAGCACCTCCTCCCAATCCTGGGTACCTTCTATAAAGATATTGTCTTGAAACTTATCATGGGAATATGGTTAGCAGGAAGACACCTGTGACGCATGTTGGGGTACTAGGCCCTTTGGGTCATGTTTTTGAAATCGACCTATGGGAAATCTATACTCCAAATGTCTCAAGCCCTCTTGTTTTTCTTTTGCAATATCTCTCACCATGTAAAACCCTACATGAAAGCCATAGGGTATGAATGCTCTCCTTTTTTCTTTTACCAAAGTAGAATTATACCCTTGCAGAATGGTTCGATAGAATATTTATCACACAACAAGTCGGTTCAGAACATGAGTGGGTAGTAAATGTGTAGCGCCAGTGGCTTCAAACAATCTGATGTAGGTGGCAGTTTCTTCCAGGTACCAGTGGCCTACTTTGGAAATCATCTCCTTAGTTGTTGTCGTAATCCTTGCGCATTCTTTCTTAAAAAGAATAAAGTAAACTCTAGCTATAAATTCATCACATATAAGAGCGTAATATATCTTGTACCTTTTCTCCCACAGAATGTTGAAAAATACATCCACGAGTAGCTCTGCAATATGCCAGCTTAGATTCATGCATGTGAAGATGTTCCTTGCGCAGATCACGTCTAGTAAGTATGATGCCATGTGGAAATATGGTTTTTCTGCATCATTTGGCATCTGGGATTGAAGTATGTTGGTGCTCATGTTTTTTGAAATAATCCCTCCCCAGTTGAAGCTGCTACCAGAGATTGCCACGGTGTATGTCAGGGGCATCCAAGCTTTTGAAAACTTGGTGCAATCCCTCTCCCTGTATAATCCGCAGACTAGACCCATCAAATAAATATATGGCTCTCTAAGATTTGTTGTATCGTACCATTCATTTCTCATGTTCATAAACCTCTTATCATCTTTCCACCATGAGGCCATCAACCTGCTGGTGTTATGGAACTCATAGAATTTTACCACAAACTCAGTATTTAACATTTCCTCAGAGTCTCTGAGTTTGTAGTGCTTATGGACTTCTATTGGGATAAATACCCCAACACATCCACCATTTTCATCATTTACCAATCATTTTTTCCCATCTGTATGGTCAATTATTCACCCTAGAGTTTCAATGCAAGGCAAGACCGGGGTTTGATAGGCTACATGTGTAGGTAGGATCATTGAATGTTTGGGAATACTTGGTCATCGAGCATTCGAACATCCAGGTCATTGTGTGGCACAAATTTTAGGTAAAATTCCCAACTAATTATGTTAAACAAGTCTCCCCATTGAGGGAGCACCACTTTCGATCCAGTACTCGCCTTTGTGTCGCCGAATGCAAGAGCCTAGGAAAACACCTTTTTAGTGGACGTTTAGACGACTGGCTCGACTTTAGTGGAAAAATAAATTTGTCTAGAAGCACCGGGTGAGGATCCTTCACTGATCTTCACTTATTTCAGTTTTGGTGCTCTCGTCAAGCGCCTTGCCATTGGATTCCTTGGAGGCATTTTCTTGCACAAAGAAAAANTGTGAATAAGTTATATTTCCATTAGTAGTTAGATAGTTAATTAGTTAGAGTTAGTGTAGTAGTAGTTAGTAGATTGTATATAGAATAGTTAGTTTAGTTTATTAGTTTGTTTTGTTTCTTTTTAGTTAGATTAGTTTAGTTTGTTTTAACTGTTATTGTTAGTTAGATTAGTTATTGTAGATTAGTTTTCTTTTGTTTTATTAAGACCTTAGATCGGCTAACGAAGCCACTAAACCCGTCAGGGTGGTTCATCCCAAACGGCTTGGGTTATTAGACAACCTCGGACCGGTTCCACTCTCTCAGTTGACGGACGGTCAATTTCCCCTGTCAACCTACACCTTTGGAGAAGTATTTGAAATTAACTAAGGAAATATGTCCCAAGACACAGGAGGATATAGAATACATGTCCAGGGTCCCTTATTCATCAGCAATTGGCAGCTTGATGTATGTGATCGTTTGCACAAGACTAGATATTGCACATGCAATGGGAGTTGTGAGCAGGTATATGAACAATCCAGCTAAATAACATTGGAAGGTAGTAATGTGGATGCTCAAGTATTTGAGAGGTAATTCTACTCATGCATTATTTTTTGGAGGTTCAGACGCTTTTCTACAGGGATATGTTGATTCAGATATGGCAGGTGATAAAGATAGCAGGAGGAGCACCACAGGGTATGTTTTTACTATAGGTGGAACAACGGTAATTTAGATTTTGAAACTACAAAAGGTTGTTTAACTTTAAATAATAGAAGCATAGTATGTTTCTTCTAAAGAGGCTAGTAAAGAAATGATTTGGTTACAAAGGCTTATGGAGGAATTGGGAAAGAAGTAGGAGAATAGCAGGTTGTACTATGACAGTGAGAGTGCCATTCATCTTGCAAAGAACTCAGCCTTCCATTCAAAGACTAAGCATATACAGTTGAGGTACCATTTCATATGATCTATCTTGGAATATGGACATTTGAAGTTGGAAAAGATACACACTAGCCAGAATATTGCAGACATGTTAACCAAGGGAGTAACCAGGGAGAAACTGAGTTCTTGCTCTGTCTTAGTTGGTATTCAAGCATGAATATTAAGATGACAAATTTTCCAGGTCTAAGAAGGTTCATAGTCCAACAGATACAACAATGGTGGAGTTGTTGAGATCAGTCTCCAAGTGCGAGATTGTTGGTTGTGGAGCCTGATTATCTTCCTGATTTAGAGGACTTTAGTTGTAGATGTGTTTATACCCCATGAAGACTTTACACCCTAGAATAATGTACACTCATCCACGCGAGGGAGTGCAGGGGGGGTTATCCCCCCTGTGAGGTATAGGGGGGATATCCCCTCAGTTGGGGGGTTCGGGGACAAGCAAGCCCCCAGCGGGGGTTCGGGGGACAGATTTCCCCAATGGGGGTTCGGGGGTGAAGCCCCTAAAGGAAAAATTTCCTTGTAAATGTATATTGTAATTTCATTGTAAATCTAGACTATTCATTATAAGGTCGCGAATCTGACGGTAGAAGTTATGTTAGGTTTTTTTTCACTAGAAGGAAACCCTATTTTATGAAGGAAATATATTGCATCTATGCGTCATTGTGAATATTGTATTATGAGAGAGGATACTGTGAGAGAAATAAGATAAAGTTATAGCGGGTGTGTTGTAGGTTGTATCCCTTCATTTGTTGAATAATAATAAAGGAAGGACCTAGAAATTTCTCGGGTGGACATAGCCCACACTGGGAGAACCACATATATATGTGTCTCTATTGTTTTGTGTATCTTTTGTGTTTTATTTCCACATTTGTTTTATTTTATTGCTCCACGATCCTATTTTTATAACAGTATGCTTTGCAAAAATACATACATTACTTGTTGGGGAAACATTTCAATATGTTTACAAATAATGTTTCTCTGAGGTATTTAGTCAATAAGTCAGTGTTGGGGGTAAGGATATGCAGATAGATACTATTATT
Source organism: Picea glauca (assembly GCA_000966675.3). NCBI lineage: Eukaryota > Viridiplantae > Streptophyta > Pinopsida > Pinales > Pinaceae > Picea > Picea glauca. The sequence goes on from JZKD02S2431985.1 coordinate 274,370, forward strand.
TAAATAATTTGACTTTGAAGTTGTGGTGAAACCTGGAATATTGAATGCAAGAATAGATCAATTATCCAAGATAACTAATGGAGAAGAATATAGTAGTTTGGAAGATAACTTTGTAGATGCACAATTGTTTTTAGTACAGATAGTTGATGAGTATTTTTTTTATATTATTGAGTTTCTGAGTACAGGATTTACACCAAGAGAATTTACTACTATGAAAAAGAAGTATTTGGTGGTCAGATATGTAGATTATTAGTTGATTGCAGGCCATTTATACAAACTTGGAGCAGATAGCATCTTAAGGAGATGTGTGATGGACCATGAAAGGCCTATCATTTTAGTATATGTGCATGAAGGAATTGTTGGAGGACACTATGCAGGAAAATCTATTGCATAGAAGGTATTGTGCACAGGATTATGGTGGCCAACAGTTCAAAAGGATTCAAAGGAATACTGTCATAAGTATGTTATTTTTCAAAGAGTTGGGAAGCCATCCAGGAGGGATGAGATGTCATTAAGACCTTAGGTTACTTTACAAGTGTTCGATAAATGTGCAATAGATTTTGTAGGTCCAATTAATCCAACAACAAGAATATCAGGAGCTAGATATATTATTACAATGACAAAATACTTGACCATATGGGCTGAGGTAGCACCAGTGAAGGATTGCAGCACAAAGACTGCAACACACTTTTTATTTGAACATGTAGTGACAAGGTTTGGATGTCCAAGGATATTGATTAGTGATGATGGGACTCACTTCATCAACAATACAATTGAGGCAATGCTTGAAGAATTGAAGATACACCATCAGAAGAGCACTCCTTATCACSCTCAATAAAATGGAACAATAGAGGCCTTCAACAAGATTTTGGAGAATGCCTTGAAAAATATTTGTAATATGAACATAGATTATTTGGATTTGAAGGTACCAGGAGTAMTTTGGGATTATATAACTACCTACAAGAAGCTAAAAGTGCAGACACCTTTTATATTGGTGTATGTACATGAGGCAATACTTCATTTTRGATTATTTGATACCAAGTTTGTACATTTCAACAATTATAGATATGACAAAAATAGGTGCAACATAGGAAATATTGGCTCAACTGATGGAAKTAKAAGAGGACATAATCATGGTAGGTTTACATCAAGAGGTTCAAAGAGAAAAGAATAAAGCCTGGCATGACAAACATATAAAGAAGAATAATTTTAAGGAAGGAGATCTGGTTCTCCTYTATGACAGTAGGTATTTGCAGCACCTAGGCAAGCTTAGAATGAATTGGCTAGGGCCATATTAGATAAATTATGTCACAGATGGAGGTGSTCTACAATTGMAAGACTTAGCAGAAAAGGAAGTTCAAGRAATGGTGAATGGTAGTAGACTGAAACTATATAGGGAAAATCGACCTACTAACCCTCAGWAGTTGCACCACAGAAAGTAGACTTGTACATATTGTAAATAATAGGAGTTAAAGGRARAAAAAGGAAAAGAAAAGTAGAAAAATGAAGAAAAACCCAAAAAGAGGTAGTTAGAAGAATAAGTGATAGACAATTCATTAAGGATCATAGTGCATAGAACACAACAAGCCAGTGCGATGAGAAAATGAATATGCTCTGCACAGGACAACTATAATAGGAGGAGTCACTAGTGTGCCAGAGATGTAACATGTGAGAAAATTATAGTGCACTGGAAAAATGAAAAAGTCAGAAAACAAAAAAGCTAGTCACCGAAAAAAGGAAGGCACGAAAAGAACATTTATGAAAGTGGAGGAAGCATGCATAATAATCTTTGGAACATTTATGAAAGTTAATGAGGTGTTCTCGGGAAGATTTGGAGCATTAATGCCAACACTTTGTAAGAAAATTTAGGGTTCAATACACTTCATTATGAAATTGAGCAAACACAAAGCGAAGCAACAAGCAGTGAAGCATATACAGGAAATTAACAAGAGAACAGTAAGATCTCAGATGCAAACCCTTCTAGATTATAGCACAATGGCACCACCAAAATTTGGAGCACTGAGCCAGATGATGAGAAGAAGCTGCAGGAAAAACATATCATCGTCGAAGCCAAAATTAGGAGCCAAAAACCCTATACATATGAAAGGAGCGGGGGATGTCAATGTCATTCCTTCCCCATATCCACTAAGCCCTACATTGGCTAAGGAGCATATAGAAAAATACAATTTGATCCACCAAGCACAATAGTTGGGCCAAACCAGACGCATGAAACAAACCTAATCACAATAGAAGTAGATAAGGAGAGGATTGAGTCTGATGAACCAAGAGCTCAACCTAGCATAGAACACACATAACAGGAATAGATACATGTTGAATAAATTACAACGCGGAAAGATTATAGCGGAGAGGAAGAAGAGGAAGAGAGAACATATCGATAAGTAGGGCCTTCCAGTGCACCAGTAAAGGGGAAAGGTAAAAATAAAGTCCATAGATCCCCGTGCAAGCAGTCAGAGGTAACCATTGTGTTACCATGCATGCTAGTAAAATAAAAAGTCGTCAAAGAGTTACATGGATGTGTAGATAGACTATGATACTCGGATCATGATGTCAAGGAAATGGATAAGTTCCCATAGTTCGCGCAACAGGTTTACTTAGAAAAAAGAGGTGTTGATGCCAAGGGATTTCCTATAATGGAACCTAAGCATTGGATACAGGGGTTGTAAAACACATGTATCATGAACCTGCTAGAGATCCCCCACTTTGGCAGGGGTAGGGAAGTGAATAACTACATCAAGCAGGTACTAGCAGTGATGCATGAAGGAATTATGTGGTTATATACACATGTATCCATTGATGTTGATTTGATCACCAAATAACATGTCTTCAAACCAAAGGAGAACAACCCATGCAGTACCTTGATGACAAAACCAAGGAGAAGGCCTTGGAAGAAGAGATGAAACAAATGTATGGAACAGAGAGAGGATCCATAGGGATATTCATAAACCAGATTAGTGAGCCAACAATGATATTAGATACAAAACTAATGGCTTGTAAACTACTAAGAAAATGTCACAAGGAGGAAGTGTCAGCAGGTGTCATAATAGCAGTCACACAGTGAGCCAAGGGCACTATCTTAAGTTGGATTATGTACCTATTAAACATATTTTTGGATGATTGCAAAGAATCCTAGGATCTAGGAACGAATTTCCATTACTCATGGCTTATAATTTTGATTGCATTAATGGATTGGAAGCACCCCAAATACACCATGTTTTTGCAAATAACTGGAAGGTGTAGTGCAATGCAGTATGAATAATTATGGAAATAGAATTGTTGTGAAGGAAAGAAAATAAAATACCAACATATTCAAGACTTACCTTGAATAAATACAGGACAAGGTAGCAAAGACTTGGAGAATCCCACCAGAGGTGGTGGAATAGTACAAAATGATAGCTAACTTCAAAGCTTCATGACACAACATGTGGATTCAGGAGAAAAGGGATCCAACAAAGGAGTGGTTGTATATGAGGTAATGTTCCACAAAAGAAGAAGTTCAGTGGGTGATGAAATACTGGCAAGATGAATGGAAGATTCCAGTCGAGCAAGCAAAGGATGAGAAACCAACCAAGGGCACACAACCAATATAAGTAGGTTCATATTGAAAAAAAGGTACCCCATATCATCAAACAAGGAGTGCAACATAGAGAAAGAAGTCGAAAAGGGGGAGCGCAACAACAAATAAGAAGAATATCCCCAAGCTGGTTACACAACAGAAAGACTGCACAACTCCTATTAATGGCTCGACACAGAAGAAGGACAACATCCCTGCACAGGAGGGACAAGAAGGAGGGGACATACCAAATACCCTAGGTACAAAACAACCAGTATAGATAACAAAAGAGACTGGTTGTATAGATAGGTGGGCCACAAAAGAACATGAAATCACACAAGGAAGCCCCTGAATACACGATAACAAAATATGTTGCATAACTAGTCACAGAGAGGGTAGAGGACCACGTCACAGAGGAATACGAGGAGGCAAACGAACAAAGGGAAATAATAATACATGAGCTGGCAGAGTTTAGACACATCTTAGAGAAAATATGTGTAACCAAGGCACAAAATGAAGAGACAACACAACAAAAAACAACGCAGAGCGAGGTGTTGAGGGGTCATAAATTATTTTACTCAATAGTAGGAACCAAACCCTCTTAAGAGGTCCAATTAGACTCGTAATCCTTTGATAAGTGAAATGGTTCTCCAGATATTTGATCTTGCCGATTTATCGATGGGATTTATGGGTAACTTACAGGTGTATCTTTCTATGAAAAGTTCCTCCTTCAGGTTAAACAATTCTCTTTTTGTATTTTTTGTATTCTTGAATAATATAGGTAAAATAAATATGATGGCATAAGCCAACTGATGAAGGGAAATTACTAAATACTAAAGAATGTTGAGCTTAGGATAATCGTTATACCCCAGCGTCTAAACAATGATAATCAAAACTATTTCAAGCTTAGCAATAATACATTTTACTTGTGAACATTCATCATTGATTGAGATAACAATTGTGGAAAGGAAAAAAATACATAACAAAGATGAGTGTAATAAAATTAGTTCTCTTAGCTCTACTATCAATCACATATCAACACATCGATTTCTTTTCATCATCTAGAGAAAAATAATTGTTAGAATATTGAAAGATAGCTTAACAATAGATACAAAAACTCTTACTCAATACAAAAACATAATCAAACTCGAAGACGGAAACAATCCCTCCTCGATCCAACCAAGTTGATGCTTCAGATGAAAAAATTGTCTTTGTTTCTAAACAAAACTTCTGATTTAAAGTTGCACAAAAAAATTTATTTTACAATTCTCAAAAAAGAGGGTCTTTCCCAAAACCATCGACCCTTTGCACAAGGTCAATTCCTCTATTTATAAAGGATCACTAAGGTAAAAATAACTACTAAAGTTCTGTTAAGTAAAACAAAGTTGACACAAGGAAGACTTTGTCTCCTCGTTCTCTTGAGACCATCCGATTTTTACTACAGTGGATGATTTCTCTCATACTCCACCCACTTGAAGAAAAGGTCTTCACATGTGTTTGCATAAGGAAATCTATGTGGATCCATTGGTGTGGAGAAGTCTTCCTTTGTCTCCATTTCTCGTTCTATATACCTGGTGAGCTTGACACTTAAGTGCTGGAGAAATGTGAGGGCTTTGATTGGATGTTTCATGAAATTATTTACTTGAGATAGAGTCATACTCAAAATCTATGAGACCTATGCCTACCATGTCGAGTCTTTCTCTGCATGTCATTTGACTGTGTCATGAAAATCGGCGAAAATTTTCTGGTGGGTCAAATTCTGGTAGGCCAATGTTTTCCATTTCCCTATTGATCTTCTCCCATATTTTTTTTCACTCTCCCCACCTTTCCTATATATTCCACTGAGGTTCCTGGACCATGCTCACCCAATATACAATTGCCTTCCTGATTCGGGAGATGTTTTTATCCATTAGTACTCAGATGTCGTTCTCTTCTGAGTCTCATCCTTTTTGTACTACACTGATATAGTCAATCCACTCTAAGGCCTGGTGTTCCTTTTCATACCACCTTTTCACGTCTTTACAAGTTTTCATCCCCATGAGAGTATCATCTTTAAAATCAGTTATGCATGTGGTGAAGAGGTTTCTTTCATTTAATTGTGCATATGTTTCTTTGAACTCACTCTTCAAGAATAATACTTCCTACGTCAAATCCTGATAATACTTCACTAGATGGTGTGGATGATCCAATTCTTTCTTTGTGGATACTAATTCCTTTTCATCCCTTTTCACTCTATCTAGCATTGCATCAGTTATAACCATTCTCTCTTTGATCATCTTAGCTGTCTTAGCATTCTCTTTGTTGAGAAGAGTTTCTTCTATGGTGATGAGGAGTGTGCTATCAAGTGTGAGACTCCTTTTCTTGGTCCTCCTTCTCATCACATATATCCTCTTTTTGTCATAAGTGATCGCTTGTATATCGATGACCTCATCCACTAGCTTAGGAATATGTTGGTCTACCCAAGTCAGAGTGTTGCATAGGCTTCATGTCATATATATGTGTTCTATGACCGACTCTTGTAGTTCTTTAGCAGGGGAAAATTTTGTATGTCTTGGTGAATCGGCCTCCTTCTAGAATTCGTTGGCTGGTAGAGTCTTGACTTTATATGGGGAGAGGGGAAAAGGATCAACATTTACAGGAGGATCGGCTATTGAGATGTCGATTTTGGATCGCTCTATTTCTTCTTCCTATTCAACAGATCCCAAATCCTCCTTATAACTTTCCATATTATGATGAATTCTTGATTGGTCAAGTAAATTAGTTTCCAACATGCTTCCAACCTAGTCATCACCTTCTTTGGGAATTAAGGTCAGAGCTTCAAGTGTTAGAGTAGATGTTTCTCCTAGTTCTCCCTCCTCTGTGATTGGTACTGGGGTTATGAGTGAAACCCCTGAGCTTTCTTCAACATCATATATGGTAATTAGGTGTGTGAGTACGTTGAGAACATTTATCCAACTTGATGTTCTTGTTTCCCCCAACTACGTTGTAGCAACGATCAATGACCTTGCCTATTGTGACATAATTTTTGGGTTTTCTGAATGAGTGGTCTCCTTGAGTGGGGTTGACTCTAAGACATTTATATCCTCTCCAAGATTGATTGTGTTGGCTAGGGTGACCCTTATGGGTTATAACAGTTAGGGATCATTTTATAACCTTTGTATGACTCTGTGGGCTTCTTCTAGAAACAACATCCCTCTCCTATGTGCCATTGTGGCTTCTACTACTTTGTTCTCTTCCCTAACCCTGAGGGATTCTTAAGTTGTCTATTATATTATTTCAACCTTCTCATCCATTTTCATGGATTTAAACCTTGTCATATTGGGGCTATATTTTCTCTGGAGCACCTCCTCCCAATCCTGGGTACCTTCTATAAAGATATTGTCTTGAAACTTATCATGGGAATATGGTTAGCAGGAAGACACCTGTGACGCATGTTGGGGTACTAGGCCCTTTGGGTCATGTTTTTGAAATCGACCTATGGGAAATCTATACTCCAAATGTCTCAAGCCCTCTTGTTTTTCTTTTGCAATATCTCTCACCATGTAAAACCCTACATGAAAGCCATAGGGTATGAATGCTCTCCTTTTTTCTTTTACCAAAGTAGAATTATACCCTTGCAGAATGGTTCGATAGAATATTTATCACACAACAAGTCGGTTCAGAACATGAGTGGGTAGTAAATGTGTAGCGCCAGTGGCTTCAAACAATCTGATGTAGGTGGCAGTTTCTTCCAGGTACCAGTGGCCTACTTTGGAAATCATCTCCTTAGTTGTTGTCGTAATCCTTGCGCATTCTTTCTTAAAAAGAATAAAGTAAACTCTAGCTATAAATTCATCACATATAAGAGCGTAATATATCTTGTACCTTTTCTCCCACAGAATGTTGAAAAATACATCCACGAGTAGCTCTGCAATATGCCAGCTTAGATTCATGCATGTGAAGATGTTCCTTGCGCAGATCACGTCTAGTAAGTATGATGCCATGTGGAAATATGGTTTTTCTGCATCATTTGGCATCTGGGATTGAAGTATGTTGGTGCTCATGTTTTTTGAAATAATCCCTCCCCAGTTGAAGCTGCTACCAGAGATTGCCACGGTGTATGTCAGGGGCATCCAAGCTTTTGAAAACTTGGTGCAATCCCTCTCCCTGTATAATCCGCAGACTAGACCCATCAAATAAATATATGGCTCTCTAAGATTTGTTGTACCGTACCATTCATTTCTCCTGTTCATAAACCTCTTATCATATTTCCACCATGAGGCCATCAACCTGCTGGTGTTATGGAACTCATAGAATTTTACCACAAACTCAGTATTTAACATTTCCTCCGAGTCTCTGAGTTTGTAGTGCTTATGGACTTCTATTGGGATAAATACCCCAACACATCCACCATTTTCATCATTTACCAATCATTTTGTCCCATCTGTATGGTCAATTATTCACCCCAGAGTTTCAATGCAAGGCAAGACCGGGGTTTGATAGGCTACATGTGCAGGTAGGATCATTGAATGTTTGGGAATACTTGGTCATCGAGCATTCGAACATCGAGGTCATTGTGTGGCACAAATTTTAGGTAAAATTCCCAACTAATTATGTTAAACAAGTATCCCCATTGAGGGAGCACCACTTTCGATCCAGTACTCGCCTTTGTGTCGCCGAATGCAAGAGCCTAGCAAAACACCTTTTTAGTGGACGTTTAGACGACTGGCTCCACTTTAGTGGAAAAATAAATTTATCTAGAAGCATCGGGTGAGGATCCTTCACTGATCTTCACTTATTTCAGTTTTGGTGCTCTCGTCGAGCGCCTTGCCATTGGATTCCTTGGAGGCATTTTCTTGCACAAAGAAAAAAATGAGATATCAACTTGCAGAAATGATAATTAAAAAAAAAAAAACTATTGTGACTTTTGAAATGATACAGATGGTTCATACCTCTCATTCGCACAAGAATAAAATGGTTTAGAATTATGAAAATCGATTGTGAGCTCCTAAAATTCTTTCTCGCTCCTTCGACTACCCCAAAAATGAAAGACTTGGGTAGTGAATGTTGCATTTAGAATTTGTCTTTATAATTTAAACATGGGGCCTACTTACCTTGTCGCATCAGTTCTTGAATTCAGGGTGTAAATGCGGTCTTCATAATCCATCACCCAGATCTTAATCTTTCTTGGGATTAAATGCGATCGCAGGTCGACCGTACAAGAGCAGGTACTACGTAGTTCATCGGTGGTTTCAAACTCCTATTATCTATTCGGCGTGTGGTTTAGTAACGTGTGTTAATCAACACATTGATTGGCCTATTAAATAACAAAATACGATCTTCTTTTTCACCAAAGATGTCCCATCCTGTCGTCGATGTCCCATTAGTCCGGCGCTTTAAACAAGTGGATCGATGTCAGCAATTTTCTTAAAAAGTGTTTGTTAATACCTATTATAGTAAAATATATGATACCAACACAGAATTTCGTACAGTGATGATGTGGAAATGCTAACCTCGTAGGGTGATCATGACACGTGATGCTTGATTTTGGTTCCTTCGTTAAAAGTTTCTTATGAATCGTGGATTTTCTTTAGTCATGGATCTAGGAACCTCAGCCTATATTTCTTATGCCGATGACATGTCAAGGATGGTTGATAGATGCGTTTCTATGTTTATTACTTCATGATTTCATCCCTCGGAGTTCACCAATGCTGATAACGTATTACCGATCGACACTCGGCGTTGTGTCGAACAGAGGACTTTTTCGCAGTTTAAGGTTTCCTTCGGATATCCCTGACCCTGAATGTATCGACGATCGAAAATCGGAGGTTCGTTAGGTGTGTTTATTGTTAGCATTTTCCTTTTCCATTCTCCCTATGTCGATGATACATCGATGATCGACTCTCTTCGTTGTTGTATGGTCGATTTTACTGCACAGATCGTGTCGATGTCGATGCCAATAATGGATACATGGATTAAAATTCTAATTGTGTGTACTTAGATAAAATTGAAAGTGTTCTTTAGAAATAAGTTAATCTGTTCAACAAGTCCAAACCAATCCAAATGTGATCGATGATAAAACATAAAAACAAAAATCTTAATGATCCCTACACAACAGACTCAATTCAGAAAGAAGGAAAAAGACAAAGTGGTACCCAAAAGAGAAAACATTTCACAAATATTTTAGGGTGTGTTGAGTGCTCAACACGAGGGAATAACAATACATATTACAACAGAAACTAGTGAAACCTTTAACATTACTATGGACATGATGCGAGTAAATAAATATGTGGCGTAGACACAATTTAAGGATGTTGAAAAACTAGAGTTGGTACTGGTGAGGATACTGATGAAGGCCTTATATAAACTACATGTAAGTGTGGTGCATGAGGTATATTCCAGGGCATGAACGAATGAAATAGACCTGGAGACAACCAGGGAAGCCAAGGAAGTACTGGAGAAAATTCTTGTAGAGGTAAAATTGGAACAAGAGGAAGAAAAAAAATGCATAGAGAGACTGAAGAAAATACTTGAAGAAGTCTTCCAAACAATTCTGGACAACGCACTCGGAGGAGAAATCAACATAGAGAAAAAACTCAAGAAGATAGTGTAGACTATGGAGGAATAAAAATAGGAAATAGTAGAGTTGGTAGGAAAAATAACACCAACCACACCTCCAGAGGTCAAATCCAAAAGGGAGGAGAAAGCCATTGAAAAAAAAACTAAGATTTAAATGGGCGTTAGGAGATAACATGACTTTACAATAGGATTGCGCATCTTTGGACAAGCCTAGTGAAATATGAGAGGATCCAAAAGTTGGAGCAGAAGGAATAAAATATGAATATAGCGATCTAGGATCTGAAGCAGAGGAGGAAGACAATGCCCATCTCAAAGAAGCTGAGGGCTGCATAAGAAATGAAGAACCTACAGATTGAAGTCAAGAATATTCAGGAGGAAAGGCAGACTAGACAGGCTCAGTTGGATCCCCTACAAGAGCAAGTAGAAAAAATGATAACACCATTGGAAATGGAGAAAACTGGCATGAAGTAAGCGCACACAGAAAGTATACAAGTGCTGAAGGAGAACATTACATCACAAGTCATGGAGACCCTCACAGAGAAGAATGAATAGATGAAAGAAAAAGGAAACGAATTAGCACCTAATTTCTAGGATTTGCATAAGTTAGCATAGGAGGCACACATGACATAAGTGGCTCGAGACAAGCCATGTGTTAGTGTTGGGGGCCTGTTCAAGCAAAAATTTTTGGGAGTAAGTAGAACAAGCGAGGAAGAGTGGGCCAAAGGGAAGAACACACACCGAAAAAGAAGGAATATCAGTGCGAAANCACGGTGTATGTCAGGGGCATCCAAGCTTTTGAAAACTTGGTGCAATCCCTCTCCCTGTATAATCCGCAGACTAGACCCATCAAATAAATATATGGCTCTCTAAGATTTGTTGTACCGTACCATTCATTTCTCCTGTTCATAAACCTCTTATCATATTTCCACCATGAGGCCATCAACCTGCTGGTGTTATGGAACTCATAGAATTTTACCACAAACTCAGTATTTAACATTTCCTCCGAGTCTCTGAGTTTGTAGTGCTTATGGACTTCTATTGGGATAAATACCCCAACACATCCACCATTTTCATCATTTACCAATCATTTTGTCCCATCTGTATGGTCAATTATTCACCCCAGAGTTTCAATGCAAGGCAAGACCGGGGTTTGATAGGCTACATGTGCAGGTAGGATCATTGAATGTTTGGGAATACTTGGTCATCGAGCATTCGAACATCGAGGTCATTGTGTGGCACAAATTTTAGGTAAAATTCCCAACTAATTATGTTAAACAAGTATCCCCATTGAGGGAGCACCACTTTCGATCCAGTACTCGCCTTTGTGTCGCCGAATGCAAGAGCCTAGCAAAACACCTTTTTAGTGGACGTTTAGACGACTGGCTCCACTTTAGTGGAAAAATAAATTTATCTAGAAGCATCGGGTGAGGATCCTTCACTGATCTTCACTTATTTCAGTTTTGGTGCTCTCGTCGAGCGCCTTGCCATTGGATTCCTTGGAGGCATTTTCTTGCACAAAGAAAAAAATGAGATATCAACTTGCAGAAATGATAATTAAAAAAAAAAAAACTATTGTGACTTTTGAAATGATACAGATGGTTCATACCTCTCATTCGCACAAGAATAAAATGGTTTAGAATTATGAAAATCGATTGTGAGCTCCTAAAATTCTTTCTCGCTCCTTCGACTACCCCAAAAATGAAAGACTTGGGTAGTGAATGTTGCATTTAGAATTTGTCTTTATAATTTAAACATGGGGCCTACTTACCTTGTCGCATCAGTTCTTGAATTCAGGGTGTAAATGCGGTCTTCATAATCCATCACCCAGATCTTAATCTTTCTTGGGATTAAATGCGATCGCAGGTCGACCGTACAAGAGCAGGTACTACGTAGTTCATCGGTGGTTTCAAACTCCTATTATCTATTCGGCGTGTGGTTTAGTAACGTGTGTTAATCAACACATTGATTGGCCTATTAAATAACAAAATACGATCTTCTTTTTCACCAAAGATGTCCCATCCTGTCGTCGATGTCCCATTAGTCCGGCGCTTTAAACAAGTGGATCGATGTCAGCAATTTTCTTAAAAAGTGTTTGTTAATACCTATTATAGTAAAATATATGATACCAACACAGAATTTCGTACAGTGATGATGTGGAAATGCTAACCTCGTAGGGTGATCATGACACGTGATGCTTGATTTTGGTTCCTTCGTTAAAAGTTTCTTATGAATCGTGGATTTTCTTTAGTCATGGATCTAGGAACCTCAGCCTATATTTCTTATGCCGATGACATGTCAAGGATGGTTGATAGATGCGTTTCTATGTTTATTACTTCATGATTTCATCCCTCGGAGTTCACCAATGCTGATAACGTATTACCGATCGACACTCGGCGTTGTGTCGAACAGAGGACTTTTTCGCAGTTTAAGGTTTCCTTCGGATATCCCTGACCCTGAATGTATCGACGATCGAAAATCGGAGGTTCGTTAGGTGTGTTTATTGTTAGCATTTTCCTTTTCCATTCTCCCTATGTCGATGATACATCGATGATCGACTCTCTTCGTTGTTGTATGGTCGATTTTACTGCACAGATCGTGTCGATGTCGATGCCAATAATGGATACATGGATTAAAATTATAATTGTGTGTACTTAGATAAAATTGAAAGTGTTCTTTAGAAATAAGTTAATCTATTCAACAAGTCCAAACCAATCCAAATGTGATCGATGATAAAACATAAAAACAAAAATCTTAATGATCCCTACACAACAAACTCAATTCAGAAAGAAGGAAAAAGATAAAGTGGTACCCAAAAGAGAAAACATTTCACAAATATTTTAGGGTGTGTTGAGTGCTCAACACGAGGGAATAACAATACATATTACAACAACGACTAGTGAAACCTTTAACATTACTATGGACATGATGCGAGTAAATAAATATGTGGCGTAGACACAACTTAAGGATGTTGAAAAACTAGAGTTGGTACTGGTGAGGATACTGATGAAGGCCTTATATAAACTACATGTAAGTGTGGTGCATGAGATATATTCTAGGGCATGAATGAATGAAATAGACCTGGAGACAACCAGGGAAGCCAATGAAGTATTGGAGAAAATTCTTGTAGAGGTAAAATTGGAACAAGCGGAAGAAAAAAAATGCATAGAGAGACTGAAGAAAATACTTGAAGAAGTCTTCCAAACAATTCTGGACAACGCACTCTGAGGAGAAATCAACATAGAGAAAAAACTCAAGAAGATAGTGTAGACTATGGAGGAATAAAAATAGGAAATAGTAGATTTGGTATGAAAAATAACACCAACCACACCTCCAGAGGTCAAATCCAAAAGGGAGGAGAAATCCATTGAAAAAACAACTAAGATTTAAATGGACGTTAGGAGATAACATGACTTTACAAAAGGATTGCGCATCTTTGGACAAGCCTAGTGAAATATGAGAGGATCCAAAAGTTGGAGCAGCAGGAATAAAATATGAATATAGCGGTCTAGGATCTGAAGCAGAGGAGGAAGACAATGCCCATCTCAAAGAAGCTGAGGGTTGCATAAGAAATGAAGAACCTACAGATTGAAGTCAAGAATATTCAGGAGGAAAGGCAGACTAGACATGCTCAGTTGGATCCCCTACAAGAGCAAGTAGAAAAAATGATAACACCATTGGAAATGGAGAAAACTGGCATGAAGTAAGCGCACATAGAAATTATACAAGTGCTGAAGGAGAACATTACATCGCAACTCATGGAGACCCTCACAGAGAAGAATGAATAGATGAAAGAAAAAGGAAACGAATTAGCACCTAATTTCTAGGATTTGCATAAGTTAGCATAGGAGGCACACATGACCTAAGTGGCTCAAGACAAGCCACGTGTTAGTGTTGGGGGCATGTTCAAGCAGAAATTTTTGGGAGTAAGTAGAACAAGCGAGGAAGAGTGGGCCAAAGGGAAGAACACACACCGAAAAAGAAGGAATATCAGTGTGACAAAGGGTAAAGGAAGTATTGTGTGGTAGGATTTGTGGAAATCCAACACAGATGTGGACAAACCTAGCCATGTTAGGGTTAGTGTTTTGGAGTCATATTGTAAAGGTTTTTAACCCATTGTTTTAGTATAAATAGAATATGAATGAGGAAGGTTGAGGTGTCAAGATGGGAGAGAAGTATCATATATTTATATTTTTAGTGTGAGGAACCTATTTTGTTGTTCGTTTTGAGTTTGTATTTTGGTGAGAGATAATAAAATAATATATTTGTGGAGGTATCCCCTGTTGGAGAAATTTCTATTTTCGACACACTAGTTTAGTGGGAGTTAACTGACTAGTTCTATTTAGACTTTCTATTTTTACCATCACTATTATGCATGCATCCATTCCTAAGGAAAGCTAACTACTTGATTGCTTTTCTTAATTATGGAATTTTTTTCCCTATATATGAGTGTATTCCACTCATTCATTGTATCATATTAATCATGATCTATGTATCAATCATCATCTCATTGGAGTAGTGTGAATATATTTTCTCATTCTTCCATATTGAATATCTCTTCCTTTCTTGATAATCTTTGTTTGTACTTTCTTTAGCTAGATCTCCTGTGCGGGTTTCCATGAAACACTGACATGGTATCAGAGCTATGTTGCTTGGAGCAAGCTAGACCAACCAAAGAATAAGAAAAATCAGGGTTTTAGTGAGCTAAATCCATGGTCGTAACTTTCATCAATTATTCCTTCCAAAATATTACATTTTGGAGGAAACGACCTACAAGGAAAGTAAATCGACCCATTTTGGAAGTGGGTTTTCAACTGTTTCGTGAGATTTCTCACCGTTTTCTCAGAAAGTAAGTCGCAAGATAGCCTCCTGAAACTGATATGAATCAGTGGTCATACCTTTCCACATTCATTGCTCCCAAAATATTACGTTTTGGAGGAAACATCTTGCAAAGAAAGTAAATCGGCCCATTTTGGAAGTGGGTTTTCAACCATTTGGTGATATTCCTCACCGTTTGCTCAGAAAGTAAGCCATAAGATTATCTCCTAAAACTGATACGAATTTTCACTTTAAGTGCCCTTTCTATCATGATTTCTTAATTTTTCACTTGCAGATTGAGAGTAAATTTTAGGGGTTCTTAGAAGCAGTGGGAGAGATGGATAGGACAACTTTTATACAGTCAAAATTGGTGGTAATCCTCACACGATACAATTATTTTGATTGGAATCCCAAGGCGACTTTCCAACTCAAAAGAAAAGGATTTTATAATTTGACGATGGCGACAGAAACATAACCTACATCAACAATTAAGAAGATGAGATGGGTGAACCGTAAGGATGAGGCCAAAGAACTACTTCTTGAATTAATATCCACTGATTTATGGTTTCATGTTGTTGCATGCAAGACTCCAAAAAAGATCTGGACCACCTTGGAAGGACTCTTTGGAAAGAAGGATGAGATGAGAGGTCATATGCTTGAGGTAGAGTTGAATACCTTAGACCCTAAAAGTTTTGATAATATACAAGATTTTTTTACTAAATTTGAATCTTTGTTATTGAGCTTGGGTGAATGTGGCATTGACAAGTCTACTCAAGAGAAACAACTTATTCTAACAATCTTGGCCAAGCTAGGACCAAAATACACTGTATATTTCTCCAATTTCCATTCTGCCAGATGACTTTTTGGAACAAATTGGAAAATTCCTACATTGGCTCAGTTCATTGAGTCTCTTACACAAGAGAAAACAAAACTCATACATATGGGCCTCATGAAAGATCCCAAATCACATGCAC
>JZKD02S2431985.1:313772-360985 GCA_000966675.3 Picea glauca
CTCCCGAGGTGACTTCTCTTGATCATCATTTTTTTAGATGAATGGCTATGGAAGCGATTAATACTACTTCTATTGGGAGTCCTGATACTCCCATACCTTACATGAGAAGAGGGTGGTTGTACCTCCTCCTCCACCTTCACCTACAAGGAAAACTGCTAAACAAATACCTACAACTTTTGGTAGTGGTGCAGTCCCCACAACAACTACGATGACTATTCCTTATATACAAAACATGTCTGGCACTCCTTTCACATATGGGATGTTGTGTTTCGACTAAATTTCAACTTTAATTTACTTTACTTTACAGACTATTGGTATAGGGGCAGAGATTTATAATGCTTCCTTGAAAGGATCCTTTACCAGAACCACTACTCCATTTAATGCTATCCCTTACAGTAGGGGTCATATCCCTCCTCTGTCCCCCTTGCTTGGAGGTGTTTTCCAACAACCATCCAAGATTAATACCAGTTCCAACTTTTTTAGTGGAGGGATTCGTGGACCTCAGTCCTATATGACTCTGGTTGGGTCTATTCCTTTCCCTTTGTTTGGTTCTTTCAGAAACAATGCTTTCTCATCATATTTGTTTTTGTCAGGGGGAAACCCCTCCTATAATCAACCCAACCCTATGTAAGGCTTCATTCCCTCATAAGGAGTGATGACATTATATTTATCCTATAAAGGTCTTGGAAATCCCTAGCAGGGATCTTTACCTTCGCAAGGGATGTTTATTGGGGGAAACCCCTCCCACACTAAGTGGAACCCCAAGACAGGTTCAGTACCTATGCCAGGAGGATCGGTTGAGGGCATCCCCAACCAAGGTCCTTGGAATGCCATGCAAGGAGAAATCCCTACAAAAGTTATGTCATTGAACTATGTGAATCCATCAATGATGCAGAATAACGTGCAAACTCCTTATACTAGCCAAGGACACCATGGTTTCTATCAAATCCCTGGACAGCAAGTAAAATTTTACTAGCAACTTGATTCCAATCAAAATCCAGGCTTCTCTTTTCCTTTGAATCCACCACAACCTAGGCTACCTTTCCTAAGAACTCTTCATTTTCCATATTTTTCAAGGTTGTTGAATGATCTGATCTATCATGATCCACATTGGCCCCCCATGCCAACTAATTTTCCCTCAGACATACCAAAATTTGAGGGCAAGTCTGGCAAGGATTCAGTTGATCATGTTACAACATTTCATTTATGGTGCTCCTCCCACTCATTGAAGGATGACTCTCTTCAATTTCGTTTGTTTCAATGCACTCTTGTAGGGGTGTTGTGAAATGGTATATCGAGATTAATAGCTCAAATTATTATTACTTTAACGACCTGGAAATGATTTTCTTAAACCATTTTCAGTTACTAGTGAGATACGATGTCGACACAGAGTTGCTCGACAAGTTCAGGAAAACAAAATCCATTCATTTCTATGATCACATCTAAGAATGGCATCGACGTAAGAGCTTGATCAAAGTGAATGTCCCTCCCAAATGTTTTCTCAAGTGGTTCCTCAAGTCCTTGGTTTCTTGCATCTCCAAAGATGTTGCAAATTTCAAAGTTCTCTCTGAAGAAGAGGGTATTATGAGAGCCCAAAAATTGGAATTGATTTATTCTCAATCAGGTATGTCATACAAGATTCTCCCAGATGCACCATGATCGCATTTTGACAAAAACAAATCGAATTTTGGGCCTCATGTCAACGATATAGCAGACTCGTCACAAATTAATCCTATAGATCAGTTGGCTAACTAGTTGCACCAGTTATCGATCCAACATATTGTGGCCAACCAGACTCTTGGTTCAACTACCCCCGCAACCCAAACATCTGAAGTCCACAATGTGTAGTCGAAGAATACCAAGGGTAACAACCAACCCGAGGGAAAAAGGAAAGAAGGGTAAGAGGGATAAAAAGGTTGCTAATAATGTTGGCAAGGGTAAAAATGAGAAGAATAAGGTGAAGTTTCCATGTAATATTTTCATGGACAATCACTTCACTCACCAATTCCCTCAGCTTGAGGAAATCCATAAGATTTTGGCATAGTAGCAACCATCTTTGTTAACTAACCCTTTCCCACAAGGGAAAAATGTGGCACAAGTGTCCTCATCCACGAATGTGCCTAGGGGAAATCAGGGATCCCCCATGCTTAATGCTAATAATGGAGCCACAAATCTATACATGATGAGATCCAATTATGTTCATCTATAGACCAGGGCTCATGATTATGGGATGTTTGAATCTTCTGATAAGGGAAAAGAAGCTTCCAACCCACCGTATCCTCTTCATATTGAGAAGAATGTGGGAGAATCTATGACTTTCATCCCTAAGGGTGAATTTAAGAAGGATTCTCACAATCCAAACACAAGGGATTCTTATAACTACTCCATCGTGGAGAATCTAGCACAAACTCCTTGTGCGATGTTTGCTCTGGAATTTCTCCAGAGTTTCACCTCAAAGCGAAAATCATTGTTTTCTTCCTTGCGTGCTACTGAGACCGCTAACTCAATAATTATTTTTTTTAACCTTACTAATTATAAACCTAGTTTTCCTCACCACGTCGCTTTACAAATAGTAGTGGTCTATGCCATGAAAACATTGACACGAAACATTTTCCGCATGGTGGTAGACGAGGGTGCCTTGACTTGGATTATGTCGTTGGCATGTTAGAAGGCCATTGGCGAACTTGATTTGTCTTTGTTTTTTATGTCTTTAACTCTGTGTTGAGCACTCAACACACCCTAAAATCCTTATCACATTTTATGACTTTTTGGGTACCACTTGTTTTCTTCACTGTCTGACTCGATTTTAGTTGGGAAATGGTTTATCTTGTTTGTTTCCATGTCTCTTATCACCTAGTCATTTTTGTTTGAACTTGTGAAGCCTCGTGTCTAAAATACCTTAACACCAGAATTAAGAATTGACAGCTAAGCACTGCACCTAACGCACTCAGGTTCGGCATCGGAAAGAATTCAAGTAAGTAAAGGAACTACACAAAGACAACAGTTGTCGAGCACTGATTCTCATCGGCATCAACAGCAGGAAGTTTTGGGGTTGCATAAGTTATTCACATAAAGGTTCAAGAGATAGTTGATCCCCTTTAGCATCGTAAAATACGAGAAAGACAGACATTAACAAAGGATGTAAATAAATATTTGATAGTCGATATTCGATGCGCTTTATTAGGATCGGTGAAATCCATAAAAATAACAAAAATCATTTCAACCGCGATAAATTTATCTCCGATCACCGATCTCCGATGCATTTTTGGCATCGAGACTTTTTTGAGGGAGTTGATCCGAGAGCACTTGGGTTAGTTTATCATCGATCACTGATCCTTGACACTTTTTGGCGTCAACAAGATAGGATTGGGGTATAGAATGTATGGCCTAAATAAAATCCCGACTTCGATTAACATGAGCAATTGAAGTCACTGGTATCAAATGCCACGTGTCTTTACCACGTAAGAGAATTGTACGGTCTATTTTTTTCCTGAGTCAGTTCATCTCCCTAGGTCCTAGTTACGCCTCCTAGTCATCTTTTCCATGTCATCTCTGTATGGAAAGATCAATCGGCGTTGGAGATTTTGTAGGAGGATATCAATGAAAAAGTTCAAAACATAGTCCTTACCCCCGATCCATGAACTGAAAGAGAGGAACGATGGGACGTTTGTGGCATTAGATACGATTAGATTTTGGAAATTTAAGGAACTTGTTAATGCCCGATCCTGCATTAGTTTCTACCCCATGCGCCAATTAGAAAACAACAATTTAAATATCCAATAGACCACATTACCACCCACACCTTTGTCATCAACCCACGATGAATTTAAGTTTAAACATCTCTAAAGATATGGCAAAATATTTCCTGAAATTTCACTCATAACCCGAATTGAATGGTTGATGCGACATGGTAAGGTCATCCCTATTTAAATCTCTAGAACTATTTTTGAACAAATTCATCCCGCTCACAAGTTGAAATCCATAGCATCCGAAGAAGCAAAGAGAGCGTCTCAAGACTGTATTGACCCTCCAATTATCAAAACCAAGTTTAACAAGCTACAGAGGTATGTGTTCAAGTTTTTTAATTTGGTAATCATAATTTATATATTCATTCAATTTCTTCCACAGTCTCTAAAATTTTCTCTAGTTGCAGGAAAATTTCATTGAGAAATCCAACCACCAGACACTCTCCAAGGGAACTCAAGCTAAGGGAAGTTGAAATAGGTGAAGGATCTTCTCTGGGGATCGCAAAGAAGTTGGAGTACGCTCCCAAGGCAAATCCTGTTATCAAAACCTCGAAAAATAAATATTTTTCCCAACCTCTGACCTTCGCTGATACTAAATAAAGAACTAGGTCCAAAGTAATGCTCCCATAGTGGGGGGATCTCTTTAATAGGATCATCCGAG
This sequence comes from Picea glauca, assembly GCA_000966675.3. Taxonomy (NCBI): domain Eukaryota; kingdom Viridiplantae; phylum Streptophyta; class Pinopsida; order Pinales; family Pinaceae; genus Picea; species Picea glauca. The sequence continues at coordinate 318,180 of JZKD02S2431985.1, forward strand.
AATCATACCCATAATATATCCCTCAGAGCAATCTGGATGTAAGGACGCTCGATGACCAGGTGTTCCCAAACTTTTGGTTGTCGTATTTACACATGGTAACAAGTAAAACCTCATTTTTCCCATTTATAGAGATTCTGAAATAGATCATCAGCCACACGGACAGGCATAAATGATTTATCAATGATGAGAATGGAAGATGCATCAGAGTTCTCCTCCTAACAGAATTCCATAAGTAATATAATCTCAGGGACCTAAAGGAGCGGCTCAACACAGACTTCGTGGTAAAGTTCTATGAGTTCCATGGCACCATCTGATTGATGGCCTCATGGTGGAAGGACGACAAGAAATTCACTAACTGAAGAAATTTTTGGTATGGAACGATTAATCTGAGGGAGCCATACATCTATTTGATGGCTCTCATCTGTCGATTTTATGGAGAAAAGGATTGATCCAAGTTTTCGGAAGCATGGATTCCTTTGGTGTACATAGTTTCAATCCCTAGGAGCAACCTCAACTAGGGAGCGATAATCTCAAAACAATTAAGCATCTATGTACAAAAATCTTAGAAGGTGAAGGAAGGAGAGGCACCAAATTTCTACATGGCCTCATACCTTCTCGATGTCATGTACGCAAGGAATGTCTTCACCGGCATCAATCTAAGTTAGCATGTTGTGGAGCTCCCGGTCCACGTCTACTTCAGCATATTATGGGAGAATAGGTACAAGAAATATTACGCACTCATATATGATGAATTCATTACCCACATTTATTTTATTTTTTTTAAGAAGGAATGCCCAAGACAATCGACGACAACCAAGAAAATGATAGCCAGGGTAGGCCATTGGTACTTGGACGAATGCTCAACCTACATCAGGGTGTTCGGTGCCACATCTCCTACCTTCTCATGTCCCAGATGAGATCATTGTGGGAGAAATTTGTTATTAGACCATCCTACAAGGCTATAATGTCACATTGGTCAAAGAAAAGAAACGGGCTTTCATACCCTACGTTTTTCATATAGGGTTTTATCCAGTGAAAGATATTGCTCAATCCAAAAGATATGGGCTTAACTAACTAGAATTCATATTCCAGACAGGTTTATTTTGCAAGCATGATCCTAAAGGCATGGTCCCCCAACAGGCTTCGTAAGTATCATCTTTCTAGCCTTATTCTCATGATAAGTTTGAGGATGAAATACTCACAGAGTGTGCCCAAGATTGGGACGAGGTGGTGAAAAGAATGTCCAACCAAAACATGATCAGCTTCAAGGACATGAGCATGGATGAACATGTGGAAACGATAGAGAAGTCAGATCAAGAGGCACTTAGAGCCAGGGAAGAAATCAGAGCGTTAGAAACAATAGAGGCATGGAGAAGGGGATTGATCTTGATAGAAGAGACACAAAGAATCATTGATCAATTGAAAAATGATCCTAATCTGGTATCGATGGAAAACGTCCCTGCTCATGACCCAGTCTAAATCCGAGGGGAACTGAGTGGCCCAGAGCCGATACAGATTGAAGAAACCACTGACTTAGATAACGCTGAAGCTCCACCACCACAGGTCGGATCACCAGGGGAAGTTTTGGATCGAATCGGTATAGTGAGGACATCAGGGAGAACAAGCATACCAAACCCTCTGTTTGATCTAACAACCATCTATGATGATGAGGAGAGTTCATAAGTGTCCCTAGTCACTCCAATGAAAATTACAAAGGAGAAAGAAACTGAGAAAACATCCACCCCAGGTCTCGATGCTTCAATTCATAGCCACCCACAAAGCGGGCATGAGGTATAAAGTGCCTTCGACGCAGAGCCACTCGACATACTAGGAACCCCAATGGAGATCTTGAGGAATGAGCGAGGATCGGGCAAACAAGAAGGAGAAATTCCATAATAAAAAATCAATGTTTCAACAGTCGACTACCAAGTAAGTACCGAACCCTCCCATGAGTAATCATTTTTTTCTAGTACCTTGCCAATCAATGAGTAGCAACCAGAGGTTGATCCATGAGAACACATAGAATAGATTCAGGAATCCAACCTTGAATAGATACACACAGTCGGGAGCCTATAAAATACTCCAACTTGAGGAGAACAACAAATCCCTAAACCGATTGATGAGGTTGTTGATATATAAGAAATCTATTACGACTAAAAGAGGAAAGACATCATGAAAAGAACCACTAAGAAGAGGAGGCTTACTTTGGACAGTTCAATCCTCATCACCACATAGGAGAAATTGATCAACACATAGCATGCCAAGACATCCAAGCTTATCATCACAGGGATGGAAATCACAGATGACACCATGGATAGAGAAAGGAAATATGAAGAGCAGCTAGTCATTGTGCTAAAGGAGTTGGAGCATATGCACCATTTGGAGGAATACTATCAAGACTCCACACAAGTCACAGTATTTTTGAGAAGAGAATTCCAATATGCCTATGGAAAATTCATGAGTGAGTGACACATTTTCACTAAAGGGATATCTGACTTCCAAGAAGACACCCTTATGGTGCTACTGACGTGCAAAGACATGGAAAGATGATATAAGAAGGTTCACCAAGAGGTGGAAATAATTGATTACATTAGCATGTTTCAAAAGGGTTGATATGCCAAAGAGCACAACATTCGGGTTCTAAGGGACAACAACATCAATCGTATAAGGAGGTCGACTGAATACTGGGTGAATATGGCGCAAGAACCTCAGTGGGAGATTCAAGAGAAAGGAAATATTTTGAAAGGAGATGGATCAAGAACAATCGAGGCATGAGAGACATCGATCTCCCAGAATTCCTCTCACTGGAGGACTTTGTCGACTTGCATGAGATAGTCAAACAACATGTAGAACAAGACTCGTCATGGAATAAAGAGATAACAAAGGTGGAGAACATGGCACCAGGTCAAGTACAACAGTTCATGGAGCACCTGATCAAGGCTCGGGAAGTATTATAACAGTTAATTTTTAAAGTAGTCAAGTATCGGGCACGGACAGTAGAAATAAAGGAGATCCTTTCGGCCCCGACGGACCAACAAGGATTCCCATATGCCAACACATGCGAGGAAATCTTCGTCAAGTGGTCAGAATATGAGAAGAGTCATCCTCTTAAGGGACACCATTTGATGACTCTTAGAAGACAGAGAGATGGAAGTTCCATGTGGCAATGTTTTGTTTTACTTAGCTTTCACTTTTGATAGTTATTTTTAGTTAATAATTTGTTATAAATAAGAGGATCGAACTTTTAGAAAAGTTCGATGGTTTTGGAAAAGACCCTCATTTTTGGAATTGTAAAAAACTATTTCGGAACTACCTTAATTAAGAATTCATGTTTAGGACCGAAGACAAATCTTTGTTTTACATTAAAGGCATGTTTGATTGGATCATAAAGAGGAATTACTTATGACTTTGTCTCATGATTGAATGTTGTAATGAGTAAGAGTTTATGAATCTATTGATAAGTTAGATGATTCAATATTTTATAGTTCTTCTCTCTAATGATGGAAATAAAAATTGTTGTGTTAATGTATGATTAATGGTTAGAGATAAGGAAACTATTTTTATTTCCATCATTTTATTGCATGTATGATTTCTTCCGATAATTGTATCTCAGTCAATAATTAGAATACCAACAAGTTAATGTATTAGTACTAGTCTTGTCACATGTATAAAAATCTTTGTCTGCATGCTGGAGCACGAAGGTTATCCCAAGCTCAGCATTATTCAGTAGTTAATATTTCCCCCTTTACCCAGTTGATTTATACCAATGCATATATTTTAGTAGACCCACCTAATAAAAGAAAATACAAAAGAGAATGTTTAAACTGAAGGAGGAATTTTCATAAGAAGATATTTTGTCAATCACTACGTAAATCCCATCAAATATTTGGCTAGATCGACAGATCTGGAGAACCATTCCAATATCAAACGCTACAAAGTATTATTGGGCCTTGGTGGTGGGTTTGGTTCTTTTTGTTGAGTTAAAGGGATTTCAGACCCCTCAATAGAATTTTCACTAGAAGGAGAGATTGATGAATGAATGGCTAGCAATATTTGTGTTATAATATTTCACATGGCCTGTAGATTCAAAACAACCCACATGCATGGCTAGTCATTCTCAAGACAATCCACACATACTGAGTACTCCTTAAATGAGTAACTCACCCCTTCAAGAGGAAGAAAATTCATTCCTTGAAATACCTTACACTCTTCCCCACGAGGAGTTGAACCATTTCAGAAGAATCACAAGAGCTTACGCCCAACAAATTGGCACACTACCCTTAGCTTTGTTACTTCCTTGTATAAAACAAGTAAGTAGACCAGTGGTCGACACCCCTGACTAGGTTTTTGTTCACACAGTATAATACCCGATAGATTTCTCCCTCGTCGAGATCAAACATCCCCTAAATCTAATCCCCAAAACACCAATCGGTAACTTCTCTGAGCCCGATGATTTTAAATCTAACGAAGAAGGGTTTAACTTAGAACACTCAATTTCAGAGTTAGACGAAATGGAAGATAACAATGATCATAATGAATGAAAGGGAATCCCACCTCAAAATAATCAACCTTAGTTGGCTAGATATGATCTAGAAATCCTCGGATGAGTACATAACCTTCTCCGACATCCTGAAAAGTTACTCCCTAAATTTGACCCAAAAACCTCAGGATTTCCTGAAGACCGTATCAAAAAATTCATACTAGCTATTAGACTAATGAATGTCCAACATTAAGACATAGTATGCATGATTTTCCCCTATACTTTTGATAATTCGGCCTCCACATGGTATTTCAACTAGCATGTATGGTCCATAACTAATTGGACAAAGTTTCAAAAGGAGATTTTAGATAAATTTAAAGAAGAAACCACTACAAGAGCTTTGATGACTGATTTGTTCACCGCCACCATGAATTCAAAGGAGAAGGCTAAAAGCTTCAATCAATGATTCACCACTATCCTAAATAAATTTCAAACCAAGGCTAAACCCACTCAGGAATTGCAAGTCGAAGTATGCGCTAATGCTCTCCCTACTTCCATTTCCATGTTTGTGAAGAGGGCTGCCAAAAAACCTTGGATCAGAATTTTGAGAAAGCAAAAACAATAGAATTCCAAATGAATGGATGTAAAGAAGGCCAGGTCTCATTAGTTAAGAAGGAAGTTCAACCTTCGCCTAGGAGAGGACTCTTGTTGACCACGCCCCTAGGGAAACAAACAGAACAAGGTCATGAAAAAGGAATTGGAGATATAGAAGACCTAAATGATTGATAAAGAAGTTGTCAAATGAAATCATAGACATGTAAATAAGTGTAGGTGGAAGGAAACCAAGGTCAAAGGCCATATAAACCCTTTTTTTAAATAAATCCACCATTCAAAGAAATTGAACCTCCCCCCACTAACCTAAACATTAGCCATGAATTTGATGGCCAATTGGTTTCTAGACGAGGTTTCCCTTACCGAAAAATCAAGTGGCTTAGCTATGAATATTGTTGATCAGGAATAATTTGACCCGTGGGAAGAAACATCCATGTTGTTTTGGGACCCTGACCTACCGATGCCTTCCGATGATCTATTTGAGGTTCAATAACCACCCGCATAGTTCTTGGTTGTGCAAACATGAAGTAGGGGTCAATCGGTCTCAAACAACCTTACCATTTCCCACAATTCGAGAGGGAAAAAAAAATCGATCACTCGGAAGAATCTTTTGTCTCCCAAAGAAACCCTATAAACATCCACACACGAGAATCACCCAAACTAGACTACAACATAGTAGAATATTTGAAAACATTGAAGGAAAATATATCGTTCATGGACATGTGTAGAATCCCCCAGCAAAAGGACTTTATGTTATAGTCTTTAAATTCATTAGAAACTCATATAAAATCACTGGCCAAGGAGAAAATCCATCCCTCACAGATCTAATAAATAAGCCAACTTTGAACACTTTCTCTAAAGACAAGAAAGGAAAGACTTTCTTCCCACTGTTCCTCTTGACATTTGAAGTCTTCAACATAAACCTCCATAATTGTTTGGTTGACTCAGGGGAATATTATAATGTTATGCCATTATCTATTTGTAAGAAATTAAACACAATCCCTCTCAAAAGTGATAAACATGTAATACCACTAGAAATAACCCAGGTGAAATTTATGGGAGAACTCAAGGATGTCATGATCAGAATGGTGACACACCCGAAATTTGTTCAAGTAATTGACATCATTTTAGTAGATATACCAGAAGCTTATGGACTGCTACTTAGTCGACACTAGTCCTAGAAGTTGAATGGATACTTTAGCACGGACAGGGATCACATTTGGTTTCCATTAAAGTTACACACAAACATCATTAGGATCGATAGGGAAAGGTATCTAAAACATATTTTCACTGACCTAGAAGCCCTCAATGAACCCTCTTCGATAGATTTCCATGTGCTACACAATTATTCCTGTGACTCTAATTTTAGTAATTTCTCACCTCTCTCGTATGATGTCCCTATTACTCAAAAATCTGAAATGACTTTTCCAGAACAAAATTTTACTGTGGCAGAATAAATCCTCTTCTATCAAGAACCTCTATAAAAAACCACAGAGAATATAGGAGGAAAGGAGGAAAGTGGTAGGCAAAAAGAAGCCGATGGTAGGCAAAAAGTTTGGACCTTGTACTTTGATGGGTCTAAGTCACAATAAGGATTAGGAGCGGGGTGTATCCTCAATGATCCAAAACCTAAATGAAATTTCTTGTCTTGCAAACTAGAATTTGAATGCAAAAACAACACCACCGAGTATGAAGCTCTAGTAAAAGGGATAAAGAAAGCCATAGAATTAAACGTTAAATAACTAAAGGTTTTTGGAGACTCTGAAAACATCATTAGGAAAGTAAGGAACACTATACACTGCAACTCTCCCCACCTAGGTAATTATCAACGGGAAGTGCACATGCTAATAGAGAATTTTGAATCTTTCAACAGTGATCCCTATAATCAAGAGCACTCTCGTTGATTCCCTAGACATTGTTGCCTCGAGATTATCCCCTCTAGAAGACTATGAGGCCTCTCAGTTCACTGTGGAGCTACTCTACAAACCGTCGGTGCCCAACAATATTTCTAATTGGAAGGTCTTTGAAGGAGATGAATAGATCATAAATATTTTAACCAATCATGATAATTTTAAAGATTTGGCTATTGACGATGAAATATTTTAGGAGGAACTAGTAGAAACCAATCCCCATGTACAAAGAGTTTAAACAAATCAATTGACTAACAAACCAAGGTTTCACACGATATCAAAAGGGGTATCCAATTTAGAAAACCTTTTTGACTTGAGGGAAATATTTAAGGGATCAACAAACACAAAAACANCTCCCGAGGTGACTTCTCTTGATCATCATTTTTTTAGATGAATGGCTATGGAAGCGATTAATACTACTTCTATTGGGAGTCCTGATACTCCCATACCTTACATGAGAAGAGGGTGGTTGTACCTCCTCCTCCACCTTCACCTACAAGGAAAACTGCTAAACAAATACCTACAACTTTTGGTAGTGGTGCAGTCCCCACAACAACTACGATGACTATTCCTTATATACAAAACATGTCTGGCACTCCTTTCACATATGGGATGTTGTGTTTCGACTAAATTTCAACTTTAATTTACTTTACTTTACAGACTATTGGTATAGGGGCAGAGATTTATAATGCTTCCTTGAAAGGATCCTTTACCAGAACCACTACTCCATTTAATGCTATCCCTTACAGTAGGGGTCATATCCCTCCTCTGTCCCCCTTGCTTGGAGGTGTTTTCCAACAACCATCCAAGATTAATACCAGTTCCAACTTTTTTAGTGGAGGGATTCGTGGACCTCAGTCCTATATGACTCTGGTTGGGTCTATTCCTTTCCCTTTGTTTGGTTCTTTCAGAAACAATGCTTTCTCATCATATTTGTTTTTGTCAGGGGGAAACCCCTCCTATAATCAACCCAACCCTATGTAAGGCTTCATTCCCTCATAAGGAGTGATGACATTATATTTATCCTATAAAGGTCTTGGAAATCCCTAGCAGGGATCTTTACCTTCGCAAGGGATGTTTATTGGGGGAAACCCCTCCCACACTAAGTGGAACCCCAAGACAGGTTCAGTACCTATGCCAGGAGGATCGGTTGAGGGCATCCCCAACCAAGGTCCTTGGAATGCCATGCAAGGAGAAATCCCTACAAAAGTTATGTCATTGAACTATGTGAATCCATCAATGATGCAGAATAACGTGCAAACTCCTTATACTAGCCAAGGACACCATGGTTTCTATCAAATCCCTGGACAGCAAGTAAAATTTTACTAGCAACTTGATTCCAATCAAAATCCAGGCTTCTCTTTTCCTTTGAATCCACCACAACCTAGGCTACCTTTCCTAAGAACTCTTCATTTTCCATATTTTTCAAGGTTGTTGAATGATCTGATCTATCATGATCCACATTGGCCCCCCATGCCAACTAATTTTCCCTCAGACATACCAAAATTTGAGGGCAAGTCTGGCAAGGATTCAGTTGATCATGTTACAACATTTCATTTATGGTGCTCCTCCCACTCATTGAAGGATGACTCTCTTCAATTTCGTTTGTTTCAATGCACTCTTGTAGGGGTGTTGTGAAATGGTATATCGAGATTAATAGCTCAAATTATTATTACTTTAACGACCTGGAAATGATTTTCTTAAACCATTTTCAGTTACTAGTGAGATACGATGTCGACACAGAGTTGCTCGACAAGTTCAGGAAAACAAAATCCATTCATTTCTATGATCACATCTAAGAATGGCATCGACGTAAGAGCTTGATCAAAGTGAATGTCCCTCCCAAATGTTTTCTCAAGTGGTTCCTCAAGTCCTTGGTTTCTTGCATCTCCAAAGATGTTGCAAATTTCAAAGTTCTCTCTGAAGAAGAGGGTATTATGAGAGCCCAAAAATTGGAATTGATTTATTCTCAATCAGGTATGTCATACAAGATTCTCCCAGATGCACCATGATCGCATTTTGACAAAAACAAATCGAATTTTGGGCCTCATGTCAACGATATAGCAGACTCGTCACAAATTAATCCTATAGATCAGTTGGCTAACTAGTTGCACCAGTTATCGATCCAACATATTGTGGCCAACCAGACTCTTGGTTCAACTACCCCCGCAACCCAAACATCTGAAGTCCACAATGTGTAGTCGAAGAATACCAAGGGTAACAACCAACCCGAGGGAAAAAGGAAAGAAGGGTAAGAGGGATAAAAAGGTTGCTAATAATGTTGGCAAGGGTAAAAATGAGAAGAATAAGGTGAAGTTTCCATGTAATATTTTCATGGACAATCACTTCACTCACCAATTCCCTCAGCTTGAGGAAATCCATAAGATTTTGGCATAGTAGCAACCATCTTTGTTAACTAACCCTTTCCCACAAGGGAAAAATGTGGCACAAGTGTCCTCATCCACGAATGTGCCTAGGGGAAATCAGGGATCCCCCATGCTTAATGCTAATAATGGAGCCACAAATCTATACATGATGAGATCCAATTATGTTCATCTATAGACCAGGGCTCATGATTATGGGATGTTTGAATCTTCTGATAAGGGAAAAGAAGCTTCCAACCCACCGTATCCTCTTCATATTGAGAAGAATGTGGGAGAATCTATGACTTTCATCCCTAAGGGTGAATTTAAGAAGGATTCTCACAATCCAAACACAAGGGATTCTTATAACTACTCCATCGTGGAGAATCTAGCACAAACTCCTTGTGCGATGTTTGCTCTGGAATTTCTCCAGAGTTTCACCTCAAAGCGAAAATCATTGTTTTCTTCCTTGCGTGCTACTGAGACCGCTAACTCAATAATTATTTTTTTTAACCTTACTAATTATAAACCTAGTTTTCCTCACCACGTCGCTTTACAAATAGTAGTGGTCTATGCCATGAAAACATTGACACGAAACATTTTCCGCATGGTGGTAGACGAGGGTGCCTTGACTTGGATTATGTCGTTGGCATGTTAGAAGGCCATTGGCGAACTTGATTTGTCTTTGTTTTTTATGTCTTTAACTCTGTGTTGAGCACTCAACACACCCTAAAATCCTTATCACATTTTATGACTTTTTGGGTACCACTTGTTTTCTTCACTGTCTGACTCGATTTTAGTTGGGAAATGGTTTATCTTGTTTGTTTCCATGTCTCTTATCACCTAGTCATTTTTGTTTGAACTTGTGAAGCCTCGTGTCTAAAATACCTTAACACCAGAATTAAGAATTGACAGCTAAGCACTGCACCTAACGCACTCAGGTTCGGCATCGGAAAGAATTCAAGTAAGTAAAGGAACTACACAAAGACAACAGTTGTCGAGCACTGATTCTCATCGGCATCAACAGCAGGAAGTTTTGGGGTTGCATAAGTTATTCACATAAAGGTTCAAGAGATAGTTGATCCCCTTTAGCATCGTAAAATACGAGAAAGACAGACATTAACAAAGGATGTAAATAAATATTTGATAGTCGATATTCGATGCGCTTTATTAGGATCGGTGAAATCCATAAAAATAACAAAAATCATTTCAACCGCGATAAATTTATCTCCGATCACCGATCTCCGATGCATTTTTGGCATCGAGACTTTTTTGAGGGAGTTGATCCGAGAGCACTTGGGTTAGTTTATCATCGATCACTGATCCTTGACACTTTTTGGCGTCAACAAGATAGGATTGGGGTATAGAATGTATGGCCTAAATAAAATCCCGACTTCGATTAACATGAGCAATTGAAGTCACTGGTATCAAATGCCACGTGTCTTTACCACGTAAGAGAATTGTACGGTCTATTTTTTTCCTGAGTCAGTTCATCTCCCTAGGTCCTAGTTACGCCTCCTAGTCATCTTTTCCATGTCATCTCTGTATGGAAAGATCAATCGGCGTTGGAGATTTTGTAGGAGGATATCAATGAAAAAGTTCAAAACATAGTCCTTACCCCCGATCCATGAACTGAAAGAGAGGAACGATGGGACGTTTGTGGCATTAGATACGATTAGATTTTGGAAATTTAAGGAACTTGTTAATGCCCGATCCTGCATTAGTTTCTACCCCATGCGCCAATTAGAAAACAACAATTTAAATATCCAATAGACCACATTACCACCCACACCTTTGTCATCAACCCACGATGAATTTAAGTTTAAACATCTCTAAAGATATGGCAAAATATTTCCTGAAATTTCACTCATAACCCGAATTGAATGGTTGATGCGACATGGTAAGGTCATCCCTATTTAAATCTCTAGAACTATTTTTGAACAAATTCATCCCGCTCACAAGTTGAAATCCATAGCATCCGAAGAAGATAAGAGAGTGTCTCAAGACTGTATTGACCCTCCAATTATCAAAACGAAGTTTAACAAGCTACAGATGTATGTGTTCAAGTTTTTTAATTTGGTAATCATAATTTATATATTCATCCAATTTCTTCCACAGTCTCTAAAATTTTCTTTAGTTGTAGGAAAATGTCATTGAGAAATCCAACCACCAGACACTCTCCAAGGGAACTCAAGCTAAGGGAAGTTGAAATAGGCGAAGGCTCTTCTCTGGGGATCGCAAAGAAGTTGGAGTACACTCCCAAGGCAAAGCCTGTTATCAAAACCTCAAAAAATAAATATTTTTCCCAACCTCTAACCTTCGCTAATACTAAATAAAGAACTAGGTCCAAAGTAATTCTCCCATAGTGGGGGGATCTCTTTAATAGGATCATCCGAGAATCATACCCATAATATATCCCTCAGAGCAATCTGGATGTAAGGACGCTTGATGACCAGGTGTTCCCAAACTTCTGGTTTTCGTATTTACACATGGTAACAAGTAGAACCTCATTTTTCCCATTTATAGAGATTCTGAAATAGATCATCATCCACACGGATAGGCATAAATGATTTATCAATGATGATAATGGAAGATGCATCAGAGTTCTCCTCCTAACAGAATTCCATAAGTAATATAATCTCAGGGACCTAAAGGAGCGGCTCAACACAGACTTCGTGGTAAAGTTCTATGAGTTCCATGGCACCATCTGATTGATGGCCTCATGGTGGAAGGACGACAAGAAATTCACTAACTGAAGAAATTTTTGGTATGGAACGATTAATCTGAGGGAGCCATACATCTATTTGATGGCTCTCATCTGTCGATTTTATGGAGAAAAGGATTGATCCAAGTTTTCGGAAGCATGGATTCCTTTGGTGTACATAGTTTCAATCCCTAGGAGCAACCTCAACTAGGGAGCGATAATCTCAAAACAATTAAGCATCTATGTACAAAAATCTTAGAAGGTGAAGGAAGGAGAGGCACCAAATTTCTACATGGCCTCATACCTTCTCGATGTCATGTACGCAAGGAATGTCTTCACCGGCATCAATCTAAGTTAGCATGTTGTGGAGCTCCCGGTCCACGTCTACTTCAGCATATTATGGGAGAATAGGTACAAGAAATATTACGCACTCATATATGATGAATTCATTACCCACATTTATTTTATTTTTTTTAAGAAGGAATGCCCAAGACAATCGACGACAACCAAGAAAATGATAGCCAGGGTAGGCCATTGGTACTTGGACGAATGCTCAACCTACATCAGGGTGTTCGGTGCCACATCTCCTACCTTCTCATGTCCCAGATGAGATCATTGTGGGAGAAATTTGTTATTAGACCATCCTACAAGGCTATAATGTCACATTGGTCAAAGAAAAGAAACGGGCTTTCATACCCTACGTTTTTCATATAGGGTTTTATCCAGTGAAAGATATTGCTCAATCCAAAAGATATGGGCTTAACTAACTAGAATTCATATTCCAGACAGGTTTATTTTGCAAGCATGATCCTAAAGGCATGGTCCCCCAACAGGCTTCGTAAGTATCATCTTTCTAGCCTTATTCTCATGATAAGTTTGAGGATGAAATACTCACAGAGTGTGCCCAAGATTGGGACGAGGTGGTGAAAAGAATGTCCAACCAAAACATGATCAGCTTCAAGGACATGAGCATGGATGAACATGTGGAAACGATAGAGAAGTCAGATCAAGAGGCACTTAGAGCCAGGGAAGAAATCAGAGCGTTAGAAACAATAGAGGCATGGAGAAGGGGATTGATCTTGATAGAAGAGACACAAAGAATCATTGATCAATTGAAAAATGATCCTAATCTGGTATCGATGGAAAACGTCCCTGCTCATGACCCAGTCTAAATCCGAGGGGAACTGAGTGGCCCAGAGCCGATACAGATTGAAGAAACCACTGACTTAGATAACGCTGAAGCTCCACCACCACAGGTCGGATCACCAGGGGAAGTTTTGGATCGAATCGGTATAGTGAGGACATCAGGGAGAACAAGCATACCAAACCCTCTGTTTGATCTAACAACCATCTATGATGATGAGGAGAGTTCATAAGTGTCCCTAGTCACTCCAATGAAAATTACAAAGGAGAAAGAAACTGAGAAAACATCCACCCCAGGTCTCGATGCTTCAATTCATAGCCACCCACAAAGCGGGCATGAGGTATAAAGTGCCTTCGACGCAGAGCCACTCGACATACTAGGAACCCCAATGGAGATCTTGAGGAATGAGCGAGGATCGGGCAAACAAGAAGGAGAAATTCCATAATAAAAAATCAATGTTTCAACAGTCGACTACCAAGTAAGTACCGAACCCTCCCATGAGTAATCATTTTTTTCTAGTACCTTGCCAATCAATGAGTAGCAACCAGAGGTTGATCCATGAGAACACATAGAATAGATTCAGGAATCCAACCTTGAATAGATACACACAGTCGGGAGCCTATAAAATACTCCAACTTGAGGAGAACAACAAATCCCTAAACCGATTGATGAGGTTGTTGATATATAAGAAATCTATTACGACTAAAAGAGGAAAGACATCATGAAAAGAACCACTAAGAAGAGGAGGCTTACTTTGGACAGTTCAATCCTCATCACCACATAGGAGAAATTGATCAACACATAGCATGCCAAGACATCCAAGCTTATCATCACAGGGATGGAAATCACAGATGACACCATGGATAGAGAAAGGAAATATGAAGAGCAGCTAGTCATTGTGCTAAAGGAGTTGGAGCATATGCACCATTTGGAGGAATACTATCAAGACTCCACACAAGTCACAGTATTTTTGAGAAGAGAATTCCAATATGCCTATGGAAAATTCATGAGTGAGTGACACATTTTCACTAAAGGGATATCTGACTTCCAAGAAGACACCCTTATGGTGCTACTGACGTGCAAAGACATGGAAAGATGATATAAGAAGGTTCACCAAGAGGTGGAAATAATTGATTACATTAGCATGTTTCAAAAGGGTTGATATGCCAAAGAGCACAACATTCGGGTTCTAAGGGACAACAACATCAATCGTATAAGGAGGTCGACTGAATACTGGGTGAATATGGCGCAAGAACCTCAGTGGGAGATTCAAGAGAAAGGAAATATTTTGAAAGGAGATGGATCAAGAACAATCGAGGCATGAGAGACATCGATCTCCCAGAATTCCTCTCACTGGAGGACTTTGTCGACTTGCATGAGATAGTCAAACAACATGTAGAACAAGACTCGTCATGGAATAAAGAGATAACAAAGGTGGAGAACATGGCACCAGGTCAAGTACAACAGTTCATGGAGCACCTGATCAAGGCTCGGGAAGTATTATAACAGTTAATTTTTAAAGTAGTCAAGTATCGGGCACGGACAGTAGAAATAAAGGAGATCCTTTCGGCCCCGACGGACCAACAAGGATTCCCATATGCCAACACATGCGAGGAAATCTTCGTCAAGTGGTCAGAATATGAGAAGAGTCATCCTCTTAAGGGACACCATTTGATGACTCTTAGAAGACAGAGAGATGGAAGTTCCATGTGGCAATGTTTTGTTTTACTTAGCTTTCACTTTTGATAGTTATTTTTAGTTAATAATTTGTTATAAATAAGAGGATCGAACTTTTAGAAAAGTTCGATGGTTTTGGAAAAGACCCTCATTTTTGGAATTGTAAAAAACTATTTCGGAACTACCTTAATTAAGAATTCATGTTTAGGACCGAAGACAAATCTTTGTTTTACATTAAAGGCATGTTTGATTGGATCATAAAGAGGAATTACTTATGACTTTGTCTCATGATTGAATGTTGTAATGAGTAAGAGTTTATGAATCTATTGATAAGTTAGATGATTCAATATTTTATAGTTCTTCTCTCTAATGATGGAAATAAAAATTGTTGTGTTAATGTATGATTAATGGTTAGAGATAAGGAAACTATTTTTATTTCCATCATTTTATTGCATGTATGATTTCTTCCGATAATTGTATCTCAGTCAATAATTAGAATACCAACAAGTTAATGTATTAGTACTAGTCTTGTCACATGTATAAAAATCTTTGTCTGCATGCTGGAGCACGAAGGTTATCCCAAGCTCAGCATTATTCAGTAGTTAATATTTCCCCCTTTACCCAGTTGATTTATACCAATGCATATATTTTAGTAGACCCACCTAATAAAAGAAAATACAAAAGAGAATGTTTAAACTGAAGGAGGAATTTTCATAAGAAGATATTTTGTCAATCACTACGTAAATCCCATCAAATATTTGGCTAGATCGACAGATCTGGAGAACCATTCCAATATCAAACGCTACAAAGTATTATTGGGCCTTGGTGGTGGGTTTGGTTCTTTTTGTTGAGTTAAAGGGATTTCAGACCCCTCAATAGAATTTTCACTAGAAGGAGAGATTGATGAATGAATGGCTAGCAATATTTGTGTTATAATATTTCACATGGCCTGTAGATTCAAAACAACCCACATGCATGGCTAGTCATTCTCAAGACAATCCACACATACTGAGTACTCCTTAAATGAGTAACTCACCCCTTCAAGAGGAAGAAAATTCATTCCTTGAAATACCTTACACTCTTCCCCACGAGGAGTTGAACCATTTCAGAAGAATCACAAGAGCTTACGCCCAACAAATTGGCACACTACCCTTAGCTTTGTTACTTCCTTGTATAAAACAAGTAAGTAGACCAGTGGTCGACACCCCTGACTAGGTTTTTGTTCACACAGTATAATACCCGATAGATTTCTCCCTCGTCGAGATCAAACATCCCCTAAATCTAATCCCCAAAACACCAATCGGTAACTTCTCTGAGCCCGATGATTTTAAATCTAACGAAGAAGGGTTTAACTTAGAACACTCAATTTCAGAGTTAGACGAAATGGAAGATAACAATGATCATAATGAATGAAAGGGAATCCCACCTCAAAATAATCAACCTTAGTTGGCTAGATATGATCTAGAAATCCTCGGATGAGTACATAACCTTCTCCGACATCCTGAAAAGTTACTCCCTAAATTTGACCCAAAAACCTCAGGATTTCCTGAAGACCGTATCAAAAAATTCATACTAGCTATTAGACTAATGAATGTCCAACATTAAGACATAGTATGCATGATTTTCCCCTATACTTTTGATAATTCGGCCTCCACATGGTATTTCAACTAGCATGTATGGTCCATAACTAATTGGACAAAGTTTCAAAAGGAGATTTTAGATAAATTTAAAGAAGAAACCACTACAAGAGCTTTGATGACTGATTTGTTCACCGCCACCATGAATTCAAAGGAGAAGGCTAAAAGCTTCAATCAATGATTCACCACTATCCTAAATAAATTTCAAACCAAGGCTAAACCCACTCAGGAATTGCAAGTCGAAGTATGCGCTAATGCTCTCCCTACTTCCATTTCCATGTTTGTGAAGAGGGCTGCCAAAAAACCTTGGATCAGAATTTTGAGAAAGCAAAAACAATAGAATTCCAAATGAATGGATGTAAAGAAGGCCAGGTCTCATTAGTTAAGAAGGAAGTTCAACCTTCGCCTAGGAGAGGACTCTTGTTGACCACGCCCCTAGGGAAACAAACAGAACAAGGTCATGAAAAAGGAATTGGAGATATAGAAGACCTAAATGATTGATAAAGAAGTTGTCAAATGAAATCATAGACATGTAAATAAGTGTAGGTGGAAGGAAACCAAGGTCAAAGGCCATATAAACCCTTTTTTTAAATAAATCCACCATTCAAAGAAATTGAACCTCCCCCCACTAACCTAAACATTAGCCATGAATTTGATGGCCAATTGGTTTCTAGACGAGGTTTCCCTTACCGAAAAATCAAGTGGCTTAGCTATGAATATTGTTGATCAGGAATAATTTGACCCGTGGGAAGAAACATCCATGTTGTTTTGGGACCCTGACCTACCGATGCCTTCCGATGATCTATTTGAGGTTCAATAACCACCCGCATAGTTCTTGGTTGTGCAAACATGAAGTAGGGGTCAATCGGTCTCAAACAACCTTACCATTTCCCACAATTCGAGAGGGAAAAAAAAATCGATCACTCGGAAGAATCTTTTGTCTCCCAAAGAAACCCTATAAACATCCACACACGAGAATCACCCAAACTAGACTACAACATAGTAGAATATTTGAAAACATTGAAGGAAAATATATCGTTCATGGACATGTGTAGAATCCCCCAGCAAAAGGACTTTATGTTATAGTCTTTAAATTCATTAGAAACTCATATAAAATCACTGGCCAAGGAGAAAATCCATCCCTCACAGATCTAATAAATAAGCCAACTTTGAACACTTTCTCTAAAGACAAGAAAGGAAAGACTTTCTTCCCACTGTTCCTCTTGACATTTGAAGTCTTCAACATAAACCTCCATAATTGTTTGGTTGACTCAGGGGAATATTATAATGTTATGCCATTATCTATTTGTAAGAAATTAAACACAATCCCTCTCAAAAGTGATAAACATGTAATACCACTAGAAATAACCCAGGTGAAATTTATGGGAGAACTCAAGGATGTCATGATCAGAATGGTGACACACCCGAAATTTGTTCAAGTAATTGACATCATTTTAGTAGATATACCAGAAGCTTATGGACTGCTACTTAGTCGACACTAGTCCTAGAAGTTGAATGGATACTTTAGCACGGACAGGGATCACATTTGGTTTCCATTAAAGTTACACACAAACATCATTAGGATCGATAGGGAAAGGTATCTAAAACATATTTTCACTGACCTAGAAGCCCTCAATGAACCCTCTTCGATAGATTTCCATGTGCTACACAATTATTCCTGTGACTCTAATTTTAGTAATTTCTCACCTCTCTCGTATGATGTCCCTATTACTCAAAAATCTGAAATGACTTTTCCAGAACAAAATTTTACTGTGGCAGAATAAATCCTCTTCTATCAAGAACCTCTATAAAAAACCACAGAGAATATAGGAGGAAAGGAGGAAAGTGGTAGGCAAAAAGAAGCCGATGGTAGGCAAAAAGTTTGGACCTTGTACTTTGATGGGTCTAAGTCACAATAAGGATTAGGAGCGGGGTGTATCCTCAATGATCCAAAACCTAAATGAAATTTCTTGTCTTGCAAACTAGAATTTGAATGCAAAAACAACACCACCGAGTATGAAGCTCTAGTAAAAGGGATAAAGAAAGCCATAGAATTAAACGTTAAATAACTAAAGGTTTTTGGAGACTCTGAAAACATCATTAGGAAAGTAAGGAACACTATACACTGCAACTCTCCCCACCTAGGTAATTATCAACGGGAAGTGCACATGCTAATAGAGAATTTTGAATCTTTCAACAGTGATCCCTATAATCAAGAGCACTCTCGTTGATTCCCTAGACATTGTTGCCTCGAGATTATCCCCTCTAGAAGACTATGAGGCCTCTCAGTTCACTGTGGAGCTACTCTACAAACCGTCGGTGCCCAACAATATTTCTAATTGGAAGGTCTTTGAAGGAGATGAATAGATCATAAATATTTTAACCAATCATGATAATTTTAAAGATTTGGCTATTGACGATGAAATATTTTAGGAGGAACTAGTAGAAACCAATCCCCATGTACAAAGAGTTTAAACAAATCAATTGACTAACAAACCAAGGTTTCACACGATATCAAAAGGGGTATCCAATTTAGAAAACCTTTTTGACTTGAGGGAAATATTTAAGGGATCAACAAACACAAAAACARAGAGTTCATGTCCCATGTATGAGACCATAAATATAGGAACCCCAGAGAACCCTAATAATATAAATCTCGAAAAGACAGTATCTAAAGAAGAAAGGAAGGCTAATCTCAAACTTTTMAGAGAATATCAAKATATTTTTTCATGGTCCTATTGAGATCTAAAAACTTATGATACTCRCATTAWCCAGCACACAATCCCATTAAAACCTAGAGTAAAACCCTTYCAACAGAAGCTCTRAAAGAACCTSCCATCCMTGGAGYTGCTCATGTGTCAAGAGTTGAATAAATTACTAGATGTTAAAATTATCTTTCAGGTCAAACACTCGGCTTGGGTAGTAAATTGGGTTCCTATCAAGAAAAAATATGGGGAAATCTGTCTATTTGTGAATTTCAGAAACCACAACAGAGCATCAAAAAAGGACAACTACCCATTCCCACTGATGGAGCAACTCTTGTAGATCGTGTCTAGTTCTGAGGTATTTTCTCTACTAGACGGTTTTTCAAGTTATAACCAAGTTCTAGTTTCAGAGGAAGACCGATTGAAAACAACATTTTGAACCAAGTGGGGAACCTTTTCTTATAAACGCATGCCCTTTGGGTTAATAAATGTAGGGGGGGGCTTATAAAGGGCCATGGATGTGGATTTTCAATGACTAATCAACAAATGTTTAGTAGTTTATTTAGACAATGTGAATGTATATTCAAAGAATAGAGAAGATCATATCCAACACCTAACCTAGATTTTCAAAAGGTGTAGGAAATATGGTATATCCTTAAACCCTAAGAAAACTATATTTGGTGTCAAGGAAAGGAAACTACTAGGTCATATTATATCTCATGCAGTAATTCCCATAGATCCAGAACAAATTATGGCAATAACTCAACTTCCATTACCCCACAACAAAAAGGCTATGCAATCCTTCTTTGGGAAAATCAACTTTGTGAGGAAATTCACCCCCGATTTCGTTGAAACCATCAAACCCTTACAAAAAATTAGCTGCAAAGATGTGTAATTTAAGTGGGATAATGCACTAAAAAGTTCTTTCAGCAATATTAAGACTGCAATATCTCAAGCTCCGATGTTGTGAAGTCCCAACTTTAGCAAAGAATTTTTCCTCTACACTTTTGCCTCTGACCAATTGTTAATTGCAGTATTGACTCAAAAGGATGATGAGAACAATGAGGCCCCGATCTTGTTTATGAGAACTAATCTCCAAGGGGCTGAACTAAATTACCCTGATATAGACAAGAAGGATTATGTGGTGTACAACAAGGTAGTGAAACACTTCAGATCTTACATCCTAAAAAACCATACCAAAGTCATTGTGCCTCAACCCACAGTCTGATCCCTATTCACTCAACAAGATATGGGGAAAATAAGAGGGAACTAGATGGAAGTGGTCTAAGAATTTGATCTCGATATAAAACCTACCAAACTGGTTAAGGGACAAGGATTATGTAAATTGGCAGTTGAATCCCAAGACCAAGAAAATGAAGACACTGTGTGGGAGAATGAATTGGCATTATGGTATAGTGAAGCTTCATATGTATACCCAGGGAAAATTTTTGGTATGGGAAATTATCTTATCTTCTGCACCATGGGACTTTCACAGAAAACCTAAACCCTAAGGAAAGGAGAGATCTTAGACTAAAATCGACACAATATCGTCTCATAAATTCGATGCTCTTTTGCGTTAATTATGATGGGCTACTTTTAATATGTCCTAAACAAGAAGACATGGATAAGGTTTTGAAGGAGCTCCATGATGATCCTGCAGGTGGACACTTCACAAGGAATACCACCACTCACAAAATACTGAGACTCAGTTATTATTGGCCTATTTTTTTCAGGGATGGTCACACATATGCTAAGAGCTGTATAAATTTTCATATAAGCGCAAGGAGAGAAAAGAGAGAAGTCGTCCCACTCCAACTTGTGGTCATCTCCAGACCATTCGAGAAATGGGGGTTAGATATCATAGGAGAAATTACATCGAGTTCTTAAAAACAACATAGATACATACCGACTACCACATAATATTTCACAAAATGGGCAAAGGTCATCCCTCTGACTCATGTAAACAAAAAGGTGGTGATCCAATTTATAGAACAACAATTGATCACAAGGTTGAACATGCCTTTTGCTCTTGTTTTTTATAATGCCACTTATTTTTCTTCCACCCTGTTAACATAGTTTTCTCTAGAAAAAGGAATCATAATCAGATACTCTGAAAACTACTATCCACATGGGAACGGAGTGGCAGAATCAACCAATAAGTACCTAGTGATGATATTAAGGAAAACAGTTGCATACAACTAGAGGAATTACCACAGTTCATTTTATAATGCCTTATGGGATGATAGAGTAACACCCAAGGAAGCTACATGGAATTCCTCATACTTTCTGGTATACAGACAAGAAGCCATCCTCCCGAATGGGCTATATATTCCATCTCTTCAACTTGCTAAGGATTCTAGAGGACAACCCTCATCAATTATTCAACAAAGAATTGATACCCTCCTCATGCTAGAAGAATAAAGGGAGAAAGAAAAATCAAAGTTCATTCTCATCAGTAGATAGTTAAAAGATGGTTTGAAAAGCACAAGACCAAAGAGAAGAATTTTGAAGTATGAGACTTAGTCCTGAAATGGAACATGGCGAATGAGCCGAAGGGAAAACATTCAAAGTTTCAGAATCTATGGCTTGGACCTTTTCAGGTAGCCGATAAACTTGGGGTAGGCATGTATCAGTTGCAAAATATGAGGGGGGGACCTGACGCCCTCCCGATGAATGGCCAAGCCCTAAAATAATGTTTTTGTTATAAATAAATACAAATAAAAAAATGTGTGTGTTTTCATGACATTTTGTTTTTAGGTATGTTGATTGTGAAGTCCTTCATTTTTTTTTCTTGTTATATTATTTTTTCACTTTGAAGTTGTCTTTTGCAAGGCATTGTTTGACCTTAGTTCATGCGGTATAACGAACTATGTTCCTGACTCATTCTTACATACAACACAAGAAGCGATGGGAGAATTGTGGTTGTTTTAAAGGAGTTATGTATCTAACTTTTGAAAATAAACAACCTTGGAAAAGTGATGAAGTGTCCTCCTGGTGGTCTGCTAAAACATAAAGGGAAAGATGTTAATCAAGAAAGGACCACATGTACCACAACACAAAGCTAGAAAAAAATCACCTTAACCATTTATTTTTGCAAATAACAGACGTCCTCCTCTCCCACTTGCTCAAGGCATTCTGCCAAAATAAAATCAATTATATCAAATGAGTGAAAATTAAGAGAGGGTGTGCACATAACTCCGTCAGGGCTATGGATGCTCACTTCCATCGGAGAAAGGTTTGTGGTGTCGAGGTGACTCTGTTGGGGCTATGGACGCTCACTATCAGGGAAGCAACACCATAGTAAGTCAATGATGCTAACTAAATGCCTGGTGCCAGTGAATGATTTAATTGACTCTTGTCAAAAGAGGGAATGGATCATGGTTAAAGCAAACAAAGGTGGAAAAAAGGTTGAAACCCCACAAGTAGGCCCAGATTCACCAACCGAATAATTTCAAACGCAAGGATAGAAGAGGCTCTGATAAAAAAATAGTTAAGTTCTTAACGAGCTTCTGCATCAACTAGGCCCAAGGAAGGAATAGAGATTTTTTTGTTGCCCAGTAAGTTGACATTTGTTGATCACTCAACACACCCTAAAAGCCTTATAAAATTTTATCACTTTTTGGGTACCACTTGTTTTCTTCACTATCTGACTCGATTTCAGTTGGGAAATGGTTTATCTTGTTTGTTTCCATGTCTCTTATCACCTAGTCAGTTTTGTTTGAACTTGTGAAACCTCATCTCTAAAAGACCTTAACACCTAAATTAAGAATCAACAACTAATAATTTCACCTAATGCGCTCAAGTTCGGCATCGGAAAGAATTCAAATAAGTAAAGAAACTACACAAAGACAATAGTCGTCAAGCACCAATTCTCATCAACATCGGTAGAAGGCGGTTTTGGGTTTTCATAAGTTATTCATATAAAGGTTTGAGAGATAGTCTATCCCCTTCGGCATCAGAAAAATACGAGAAAGACAAACGTTAACAAAGGATGTAAAGAAATCGTCGATATTCGATGCCCAATGTGCTTTATTGGGCTCGAGGAAATCCATAAAACTATCAACAATCATTTTGACCACAATAAAGTTATCTTTGATCATCGATCCCTGAATGTGTTTTCGACATCAAAATGTTTTCAAGGGAGTTGATCCGAGAGCACTTGGATAAGTTTATCGTCGATCGTCGATCCTTGAAACTTTTCGAGGTCAGGAAGATAGGATTCGGGTGTAGAATGTATGGCTTAAAGAAAACACCAACTCTAATTAACATGAGCAATCAAATTCACTGCTCTCGAATGCCACGTGTCTTTACCACGTAAGAGGGTCATACAATCTAGTTTTATCCTAAGTCATTTTGGTTCCCTAGGTCCTAGTAATGCCTCCTAGTAATATTTTCCATGTCAACTCTGTACATCACCGTCGAAGCTTTTGTAGGAGGATATCAACAAAAATGTTCACAGCACAATCTCGACCCCAAATCCATGAACTGGAAGAGCGGAACAATGGGACGTTTGTGGCATTAGATACGATAGGATTTTGGACAGTTAAGGAACTAGTTAATGCTTGATACCGCATTAGTTTCTACCCAGTGAACCGATTAGACAACAACATTTTTAAATCTCCGATAAAACACATTACCACCTGCCCCTTCATCGTCAACCCAAGATATATTTAAGTTTTAAAATCTCTGAAGATCTGGCAGAAGATTTGTTGAAATTTCACTCATAAACAGAATTGAATGGCTGATGCGACATGGTAAGGTCATCCCTTCTTAAACCTCTATAAGCTTTTTTGAACAAATTCATCCTTCTCACAAGTTGAAATCTAGAGCATTCGAAGAATCAAAGCAAGCATCTCAAGACTATACTTACGCTCCAATTATCAAAACCAGGTTTAACAAGCTACAAAGGTATGTGTTCACATTTGTCAATTCGGTAATCATAATTTATATATTCATTATGTTTCTTACACAGTCTCTAAACTATGCTCTAGTTGCAGGAAAATGCCGCTGAGAAAGCCAACCACTAGACGCTTGCCAAGGAAGTCCAAACTAAAGGAAGCTAAAACAAGCGAAGGCTCTTCTCTGGGGACCGAAAGGCAGTTGGAGTACACTCCCAAGGCGGATCCTGTCATCAAAACCTTGAAAAAGAAAGATTTTACCCAGCCTCTAACCTTTGGTGATACTGAAGAAAGTACTGGGTCCAAAGTAATGCTCCCACAATGGGGGATCTCTTTAACAGGATCAGCCAAGAAGAATACCCAGAATATATCCCTCATAGTGATCTAGATGTAAGGACACTCGATGACCAAGTGTTCCCAAACATTCGGTGGTCGTATTTACACATGGTGGCAAGTAGAACCCCAATTTTCCCTTGCATAGAGGTTCTGAAATGGCTCATCAACCACAAAGACAGGAAGAAATTATTGATCAACGATGAGAATGGCAGATGCGTTGTAGTTTCCCTCTGAACAGAATTCCAGAAGTATTATAATCTCAAGGACCTAGAGGAGCGCCTCAACAGGGACTTCGTAGTAAAGTTTTATGATTTCCATGACACTAGCTGGTTGATGGACTCATGGTGGAAGGAGGAAAATAAATTCACTAACTAGAGAAATGGATGGTATGGAATGATTAATTTGATGGATCCATAAATCTATTTGATGGCTCTCATCTGTCGGTTATATGGAGAAAAGGACATCTCCAAGTTTTTGGAATCATGGATGCCTTTGGCATACACAGTTTCAATCATTGAGAGTAGCTTCAACTGGGGAGAAATGATCTCAAAACAATTAATCATATGTGTACCATAGTCTTAGATGCCAAAGGAAGGAGAGGCACCAACTTTCTACATTTTCGTGTACCTGCTTGATGTCATATGTGCAAGGAACGTCTTCTCCAGCATGAATCTAAGTTGGTATGTTGTAGAGCTCTCAATCCACGTCTACTTCATCATACCATGGGAGAACAAGTACAAGAAATATTATGCACTCATCTGCGATGAATTCATCACTCACATTTATTTTATTATTTTTAAGAAGGAATGCCCAAGGCTATCTGCGACANTGCTCATGTGTCAAGAGTTGAATAAATTACTAGATGTTAAAATT
This sequence comes from Picea glauca, assembly GCA_000966675.3. Lineage (NCBI taxonomy): Eukaryota > Viridiplantae > Streptophyta > Pinopsida > Pinales > Pinaceae > Picea > Picea glauca. The sequence continues at coordinate 343,519 of JZKD02S2431985.1, forward strand.
ATCTTTCAGGTCAAACACTCGGCTTGGGTAGTAAATTGGGTTCCTATCAAGAAAAAATATGGGGAAATCTGTCTATTTGTGAATTTCAGAAACCACAACAGAGCATCAAAAAAGGACAACTACCCATTCCCACTGATGGAGCAACTCTTGTAGATCGTGTCTAGTTCTGAGGTATTTTCTCTACTAGACGGTTTTTCAAGTTATAACCAAGTTCTAGTTTCAGAGGAAGACCGATTGAAAACAACATTTTGAACCAAGTGGGGAACCTTTTCTTATAAACGCATGCCCTTTGGGTTAATAAATGTAGGGGGGGGCTTATAAAGGGCCATGGATGTGGATTTTCAATGACTAATCAACAAATGTTTAGTAGTTTATTTAGACAATGTGAATGTATATTCAAAGAATAGAGAAGATCATATCCAACACCTAACCTAGATTTTCAAAAGGTGTAGGAAATATGGTATATCCTTAAACCCTAAGAAAACTATATTTGGTGTCAAGGAAAGGAAACTACTAGGTCATATTATATCTCATGCAGTAATTCCCATAGATCCAGAACAAATTATGGCAATAACTCAACTTCCATTACCCCACAACAAAAAGGCTATGCAATCCTTCTTTGGGAAAATCAACTTTGTGAGGAAATTCACCCCCGATTTCGTTGAAACCATCAAACCCTTACAAAAAATTAGCTGCAAAGATGTGTAATTTAAGTGGGATAATGCACTAAAAAGTTCTTTCAGCAATATTAAGACTGCAATATCTCAAGCTCCGATGTTGTGAAGTCCCAACTTTAGCAAAGAATTTTTCCTCTACACTTTTGCCTCTGACCAATTGTTAATTGCAGTATTGACTCAAAAGGATGATGAGAACAATGAGGCCCCGATCTTGTTTATGAGAACTAATCTCCAAGGGGCTGAACTAAATTACCCTGATATAGACAAGAAGGATTATGTGGTGTACAACAAGGTAGTGAAACACTTCAGATCTTACATCCTAAAAAACCATACCAAAGTCATTGTGCCTCAACCCACAGTCTGATCCCTATTCACTCAACAAGATATGGGGAAAATAAGAGGGAACTAGATGGAAGTGGTCTAAGAATTTGATCTCGATATAAAACCTACCAAACTGGTTAAGGGACAAGGATTATGTAAATTGGCAGTTGAATCCCAAGACCAAGAAAATGAAGACACTGTGTGGGAGAATGAATTGGCATTATGGTATAGTGAAGCTTCATATGTATACCCAGGGAAAATTTTTGGTATGGGAAATTATCTTATCTTCTGCACCATGGGACTTTCACAGAAAACCTAAACCCTAAGGAAAGGAGAGATCTTAGACTAAAATCGACACAATATCGTCTCATAAATTCGATGCTCTTTTGCGTTAATTATGATGGGCTACTTTTAATATGTCCTAAACAAGAAGACATGGATAAGGTTTTGAAGGAGCTCCATGATGATCCTGCAGGTGGACACTTCACAAGGAATACCACCACTCACAAAATACTGAGACTCAGTTATTATTGGCCTATTTTTTTCAGGGATGGTCACACATATGCTAAGAGCTGTATAAATTTTCATATAAGCGCAAGGAGAGAAAAGAGAGAAGTCGTCCCACTCCAACTTGTGGTCATCTCCAGACCATTCGAGAAATGGGGGTTAGATATCATAGGAGAAATTACATCGAGTTCTTAAAAACAACATAGATACATACCGACTACCACATAATATTTCACAAAATGGGCAAAGGTCATCCCTCTGACTCATGTAAACAAAAAGGTGGTGATCCAATTTATAGAACAACAATTGATCACAAGGTTGAACATGCCTTTTGCTCTTGTTTTTTATAATGCCACTTATTTTTCTTCCACCCTGTTAACATAGTTTTCTCTAGAAAAAGGAATCATAATCAGATACTCTGAAAACTACTATCCACATGGGAACGGAGTGGCAGAATCAACCAATAAGTACCTAGTGATGATATTAAGGAAAACAGTTGCATACAACTAGAGGAATTACCACAGTTCATTTTATAATGCCTTATGGGATGATAGAGTAACACCCAAGGAAGCTACATGGAATTCCTCATACTTTCTGGTATACAGACAAGAAGCCATCCTCCCGAATGGGCTATATATTCCATCTCTTCAACTTGCTAAGGATTCTAGAGGACAACCCTCATCAATTATTCAACAAAGAATTGATACCCTCCTCATGCTAGAAGAATAAAGGGAGAAAGAAAAATCAAAGTTCATTCTCATCAGTAGATAGTTAAAAGATGGTTTGAAAAGCACAAGACCAAAGAGAAGAATTTTGAAGTATGAGACTTAGTCCTGAAATGGAACATGGCGAATGAGCCGAAGGGAAAACATTCAAAGTTTCAGAATCTATGGCTTGGACCTTTTCAGGTAGCCGATAAACTTGGGGTAGGCATGTATCAGTTGCAAAATATGAGGGGGGGACCTGACGCCCTCCCGATGAATGGCCAAGCCCTAAAATAATGTTTTTGTTATAAATAAATACAAATAAAAAAATGTGTGTGTTTTCATGACATTTTGTTTTTAGGTATGTTGATTGTGAAGTCCTTCATTTTTTTTTCTTGTTATATTATTTTTTCACTTTGAAGTTGTCTTTTGCAAGGCATTGTTTGACCTTAGTTCATGCGGTATAACGAACTATGTTCCTGACTCATTCTTACATACAACACAAGAAGCGATGGGAGAATTGTGGTTGTTTTAAAGGAGTTATGTATCTAACTTTTGAAAATAAACAACCTTGGAAAAGTGATGAAGTGTCCTCCTGGTGGTCTGCTAAAACATAAAGGGAAAGATGTTAATCAAGAAAGGACCACATGTACCACAACACAAAGCTAGAAAAAAATCACCTTAACCATTTATTTTTGCAAATAACAGACGTCCTCCTCTCCCACTTGCTCAAGGCATTCTGCCAAAATAAAATCAATTATATCAAATGAGTGAAAATTAAGAGAGGGTGTGCACATAACTCCGTCAGGGCTATGGATGCTCACTTCCATCGGAGAAAGGTTTGTGGTGTCGAGGTGACTCTGTTGGGGCTATGGACGCTCACTATCAGGGAAGCAACACCATAGTAAGTCAATGATGCTAACTAAATGCCTGGTGCCAGTGAATGATTTAATTGACTCTTGTCAAAAGAGGGAATGGATCATGGTTAAAGCAAACAAAGGTGGAAAAAAGGTTGAAACCCCACAAGTAGGCCCAGATTCACCAACCGAATAATTTCAAACGCAAGGATAGAAGAGGCTCTGATAAAAAAATAGTTAAGTTCTTAACGAGCTTCTGCATCAACTAGGCCCAAGGAAGGAATAGAGATTTTTTTGTTGCCCAGTAAGTTGACATTTGTTGATCACTCAACACACCCTAAAAGCCTTATAAAATTTTATCACTTTTTGGGTACCACTTGTTTTCTTCACTATCTGACTCGATTTCAGTTGGGAAATGGTTTATCTTGTTTGTTTCCATGTCTCTTATCACCTAGTCAGTTTTGTTTGAACTTGTGAAACCTCATGTCTAAAAGACCTTAACACCTGAATTAAGAATCAACAACTAAGCATTGCACCTAATGCGCTCAAGTTCGGCATCGGAAAGAATTCAAATAAGTAAAGCAACTACACAAAGACAATAGTCGTCAAGCACCAATTCTCATCAACATCGGTAGAAGGCGGTTTTGGGTTTTCATAAGTTATTCATATAAAGGTTTGAGAGATAGTCTATCCCCTTCATCATCAGAAAAATACGAGAAAGACAAACGTTAACAAAGGATGTAAAGAAATCGTCCATAGTCGATGCCCAATGTGCTTTATTGGGCTCGAGGAAATCCATAAAACTATCAACAATCATTTTGACCACGATAAATTTATCTCTGATCATCGATCCCCGAATGTGATTTCGACATCAAAATGTTTTCAAGGGAGTTGATCCAAGAGCACTTGGATAAGTTTATCGTCGATCGTCGATCCTTGAAACTTTTCGGGGTCAGGAATATAGGATTCAGGTGTAGAATGTATGGCTTAAAGAAAACCCCAACTCTAATTAACATGAGAAATTAAATTCATTGCTCTCGAATGCCACGTGTCTTTACCACGTAAGAGGGTCATACAATCTAGTTTTATCCTGAGTCATTTTGGTTCCCTAGGTCCTAGTCATGCCTCCTAGTAATATTTTCCATGTCAACTCTGTACATCGTCGTCGGAGCTTTTGTAGGAGGATATCAACAAAAATGTTCACAGCACAATCTCGACCCCAAATCCATGAACTGGAAGAGCGGAACAATGGGACGTTTGTGGCATTAGATACGATATGATTTTGGACAGTTAAGGAACTAGTTAATGCTTGATCCCGCATTAGTTTCTACCCAGTGAACCGATTAGACAACAACATTTTTAAATCTCCGATAAAACACATTACCACCTGCCCCTTCATCGTCAACCCAAGATAAATTTAAGTTTTAAAATCTCTGAAGATCTGGCAGAAGATTTGTTGAAATTTCACTCATAAACAAAATTGAATGGTTGATGCGACATGGTAAGGTCATCCCTGCTTAAACCTCTATAACCTTTTTTGAACAAATTCATCCTTCTCACAAGTTGAAATCTAGAGCATTCGAAGAATCAAAGCAAGCATCTCAAGACGATACTTACGCTCCAATTATCAAAACTAGGTTTAACAAGCTACAAAGGTATGTGTTCACATTTGTCAATTCGGTAATCATAATTTATATATTCATTATGTTTCTTACACAGTCTCTAAACTATGCTCTAGTTGCAGGAAAATGCCGCTGAGAAAGCCAACCACTAGACGCTTGCCAAGGAAGTCCAAACTAAAGGAAGCTAAAACAAGCGAAGGCTCTTCTCTGGGGACCGAAAGGCAGTTGGAGTACACTCCCAAGGCGGATCCTGTCATCAAAACCTTGAAAAAGAAAGATTTTACCCAGCCTCTAACCTTTGGTGATACTGAAGAAAGTACTGGGTCCAAAGTAATGCTCCCACAATGGGGGATCTCTTTAACAGGATCAGCCAAGAAGAATACCCAGAATATATCCCTCATAGTGATCTAGATGTAAGGACACTCGATGACCAAGTGTTCCCAAACATTCGGTGGTCGTATTTACACATGGTGGCAAGTAGAACCCCAATTTTCCCTTGCATAGAGGTTCTGAAATGGCTCATCAACCACAAAGACAGGAAGAAATTATTGATCAACGATGAGAATGGCAGATGCGTTGTAGTTTCCCTCTGAACAGAATTCCAGAAGTATTATAATCTCAAGGACCTAGAGGAGCGCCTCAACAGGGACTTCGTAGTAAAGTTTTATGATTTCCATGACACTAGCTGGTTGATGGACTCATGGTGGAAGGAGGAAAATAAATTCACTAACTAGAGAAATGGATGGTATGGAATGATTAATTTGATGGATCCATAAATCTATTTGATGGCTCTCATCTGTCGGTTATATGGAGAAAAGGACATCTCCAAGTTTTTGGAATCATGGATGCCTTTGGCATACACAGTTTCAATCATTGAGAGTAGCTTCAACTGGGGAGAAATGATCTCAAAACAATTAATCATATGTGTACCATAGTCTTAGATGCCAAAGGAAGGAGAGGCACCAACTTTCTACATTTTCGTGTACCTGCTTGATGTCATATGTGCAAGGAACGTCTTCTCCAGCATGAATCTAAGTTGGTATGTTGTAGAGCTCTCAATCCACGTCTACTTCATCATACCATGGGAGAACAAGTACAAGAAATATTATGCACTCATCTGCGATGAATTCATCACTCACATTTATTTTATTATTTTTAAGAAGGAATGCCCAAGGCTATCTGCGACAACCAAGAAAATGATAGCCAAGGTAGGCCATTGGTACTTACACTAATTTTCAACCTACATCAGGGTTTTTAGGGCCACTGAAGCACCACATGTCCTACCCTCTCATGTCCCAGACTGACTCGTTGTGGGAGAAATATGTTATCATACCATCCTACAAAGCTATAATGCCACATTGGTCAAACACAAGAAATGGGCTTTCATACCCTACGGTTTTCATATAGGGTTTTATCCGGTGAAAGATAATGCTCAAGACAAATAAGAGGGGCTTTACCAATTGGAATTTAGATTCCAAACAGGCTGATTCTATAAGCACGATCCTAAAGACTTGGTCCCCCAACACGCTTTGCAAGTATCATCCAGTTGGCCTTATTCTCATGATATGTTTGCGGATGAAATATTCACAGAGTGTGCCCAGGATTGGGATGAGGTGGTGCAAAGGATGTCCAACCAAAATATGACCAGGTTCAAGGCAATGAGCATGTATTAACAGGTGGAAAGGATAGATCACTCTACTAAAGAGGCACTCAGATCCAAGGAAGAAATCAAAGTGTCAGTAACTACAGAGGCATAGAGAAGGGGATTTCTCTTGACAGAAGGGGCACAGAGAATCATTGGTCAATTGAAAAATGATCCTTATATAGTAGAGATGGTGAGGGTCCCTGCTTATGACCCAATCGAAATTTGAGGGGAACCGAGTGGCTTAGATCCTATACAGATTGAAGAAACCACTGAGTCAGATAACCCTGAAACTCAACCACCACTGGATGGATCACCAGGGGAAGTTTCGGTTCACCCCGAGATAGTGAGAACATCAGGGAGAACGAGTATACCAAACCCCATGTTCGATNAGGTTTAACAAGCTACAAAGGTATGTGTTCACATTTGTCAATTCGGTAATCATAATTTATATATTCATTATGTTTCTTACACAGTCTCTAAACTATGCTCTAGTTGCAGGAAAATGCCGCTGAGAAAGCCAACCACTAGACGCTTGCCAAGGAAGTCCAAACTAAAGGAAGCTAAAACAAGCGAAGGCTCTTCTCTGGGGACCGAAAGGCAGTTGGAGTACACTCCCAAGGCGGATCCTGTCATCAAAACCTTGAAAAAGAAAGATTTTACCCAGCCTCTAACCTTTGGTGATACTGAAGAAAGTACTGGGTCCAAAGTAATGCTCCCACAATGGGGGATCTCTTTAACAGGATCAGCCAAGAAGAATACCCAGAATATATCCCTCATAGTGATCTAGATGTAAGGACACTCGATGACCAAGTGTTCCCAAACATTCGGTGGTCGTATTTACACATGGTGGCAAGTAGAACCCCAATTTTCCCTTGCATAGAGGTTCTGAAATGGCTCATCAACCACAAAGACAGGAAGAAATTATTGATCAACGATGAGAATGGCAGATGCGTTGTAGTTTCCCTCTGAACAGAATTCCAGAAGTATTATAATCTCAAGGACCTAGAGGAGCGCCTCAACAGGGACTTCGTAGTAAAGTTTTATGATTTCCATGACACTAGCTGGTTGATGGACTCATGGTGGAAGGAGGAAAATAAATTCACTAACTAGAGAAATGGATGGTATGGAATGATTAATTTGATGGATCCATAAATCTATTTGATGGCTCTCATCTGTCGGTTATATGGAGAAAAGGACATCTCCAAGTTTTTGGAATCATGGATGCCTTTGGCATACACAGTTTCAATCATTGAGAGTAGCTTCAACTGGGGAGAAATGATCTCAAAACAATTAATCATATGTGTACCATAGTCTTAGATGCCAAAGGAAGGAGAGGCACCAACTTTCTACATTTTCGTGTACCTGCTTGATGTCATATGTGCAAGGAACGTCTTCTCCAGCATGAATCTAAGTTGGTATGTTGTAGAGCTCTCAATCCACGTCTACTTCATCATACCATGGGAGAACAAGTACAAGAAATATTATGCACTCATCTGCGATGAATTCATCACTCACATTTATTTTATTATTTTTAAGAAGGAATGCCCAAGGCTATCTGCGACAGCCAAGAAAATGATAGCCAAGGTAGGCCATTGGTACTTACACTAATGTTCAACCTACATCAGGGTTTTTAGGGCCATTGAAGCACCACATGTCCTACCCTCTGATGTCCCAGACTGACTCGTTGTGGGAGAAATATGTTATCATACCATCCTACAAAGCTATAATGCCACATTGGTCAAAGACAAGAAATGGGCTTTCATACCCTACGGTTTTCATATAGGGTTTTATCCGGTTAAAGATAATGCTCAAGACAAATAAGAGGGGCTTAACCAATTGGAATTTAGATTCCAAACAGGATGATTCTACAAGCACGATCCTAAAGACTTGGTCCCCCAACACGCTTTGCAAGTATCATCCAGTTGGCCTTATTCTCATGATATGTTTGAGGATGAAATATTCACAGAGTGTGCCCAGGATTGGGATGAGGTGGTGCAAAGGATGTCCAACCCAAATATGACCAGGTTCAAGGCAATGAGCATGTATGAACAGGTGGAAAGGATATATCACTCTACTAAAGAGGCACTCAGATCCAAGGAAGAAATCAAAGCGTCAGAAACTGCAGAGGCATAGAGAAGGGGATCTCTCTTGACAGAAGGGGCACAGAGAATCATTGGTCAATTGAAAAATGATCCTTATATAGTAGATATGGTGAGGGTCCCTGCTTATGACCCAATCGAAAGTTGAGGGAAACCGAGTGGCCCAGATCCTATACAGATTGAAGAAACCACTAGGTCAGATAACCCTGAAACTCAACCACCACTGGATGGATCACCAGGGGAAGTTTCGGTTCACCCCGAGATAGTGAGAACATCAGGGAGAACGAGTATACCAAACCCCATGTTCGATATAATAACCATTTACGATGATGAGGAGAGTTTATAGGTGTCCTTGGTCACTTCAATGAAAATTACAGAGGAGAAAGAACCTAAGAAAACATCCACCCCAGGTTCCTATGCTTCAATTCAGAGCCACCTGCAGAGCGAGCATGAGGTAGAAAGTGACTTGCATGCTAAGCCACTCAACATACTAGGAACCCCAATGGACAGCTCGAGGAATGAGTGAGGATAGGGAAAACAAGAAGGAGACATTACACAACATGAAATCAAGTTTCAACAACTGACTACCAAATAAGTACCAAACCCACCCTTGAGTCCTCATTTTTGGTCGGTACCTTGCCAACCAATGAGAAACAACTAGAGGTCGAGCCATCAGAAAACATAGAAGAGGTTCATGAACCCAAACTTGAACAGATACACACATTGGAGAGCCTGAATAATACTCTAACTTAGAGAGAACAACAAATCCCTGAACCATTTGATGAGGTCACCGATATAACAGAAATTGCTTACGACCGAAAGAGGAAATCCATCAATAAGAGAACCACTAAGAACATGAGGCTTACTTTGTACAGTTCAATCCTCATCACCAGAGAGGAGAAATTCATCAACATAGAGCATGCCAAGATGTTCAATATTATCGATGCAGGGATGGAAATCACAGATGCCACCCTGGATAGAGAAAGGAAATATGAAGAGGAGTTGTTCATTGCGCTAAAGGAGTTGGATAATTTGTGCCATTTGGATAAATACTATTAGGACTCCACACACACCACGGTATTTTTGAGAAGCGAATTCCAAGATTCCTATGGAAAATTCATGAGTGACCAACACCTTTTCACTGCAGGGATAGTCAACTTCCAAGAAGACACCCTTATGGCACTAGAAACATGAAAATACATGGAAATGTGTTATGAGAAGGCTCACCAAGCAGTGGAAAGAATTGATTACATAAACATGATTCAAAAGGGCCGAGACGCCGAAGAGCAAGGAATTTGGGTACTAAGGGACAACAACATCGATCATATAAGATAGTCGGTTGAATATTGGGTGAAGATGGCCCAAGAACCTCAGCGGGAGATTCAAGAGAAATGGATCGATTTATAAAGGATATGGATCAATATTAACCGATGGATGAGAGACATCGGTCTCCCTGAATTTGGCTCACCCGAGGACTTTGTCTACTTGCATGACATAGTCAAACAACATGCAGAATAAGACTCGTCGTGGACTGCAGAGATAGAAAAGGTGGATAACATGGCACCATTTCAAGTACAACATTTCATGGAGCACCCAATCAAGGCTTGGGAAGTATTATAGCAGTTAAGTGTTAAAATAGTCAAGTATCAGGCACGGGCAGTAGAAATAAAGGAGATCCTTTCGACCCTGATGGACCAACACAGATTCCTATATGCCAACACATGTGAGGAACTCTTCGTCAAGTGGTCATAATGTGAGAAGATTCATCCACTTAAGTGACACCATTTTATGACTCTTAGAAGACAGACAGATGGAAGCTCCATGCGGCGATGTTTTTTTTTACTTAACTTTCACTTTTGATAGTTATTTTTAGTTAATAATTTGTTATAAATAAGAGGATCGACCTTTTAGAAAAGTTCGATGATTTTGGCAAAGACCCTCATTTTTGGAATTGTAAAGAACTATTTTGGAACTACCTTAATTGAAAAGTCATGTTTAGGACCGGAGACAAATTTTTGTTTTGCATCAAAGGCATGTGTGATTGCATCATAAGGAGGAATTACTTCTAACTTTGTCTCATGAATGGATGTTAAAATGAGTAAGAGTTTTTGAATCTATTGATAAGTTAGATGATTCAATATTTTTATAGTTCTTTTATCTAATGATGGAAAGCAAAATTGTTGTGTTAATGTGTGACTAATGGTTAGAGCCAACGAAACTATTTTTCTTTCCATCATTTTATTGTATGTATGTTTTCTTTCGATGATTGTATCTCAGTCTATAATTAGAATACTAGTAAGTTAATGTATTAGTACTAGGCTTGTCATAGGTATAAAAATATTTGTCTACATGTTGGAGCAAAATGGTTATCCCAAGCTCATCCTTCTTCAGTAGTTAAGATTTCCCCCTTTAACCAGTTGGTTGATACCAGCGCATATCTTTGAGTAGACCCACCTAATAAAAGAAAATACAAAAGATAATGTTTAAACTGAAGGAAAAAATTTCATAAGAATATATCCTATCAATCACTATGCAAAGCCAATAAATTATTTGGTAGGATCGATAGATATGGATAACCATTCCACTATCAAATGTTTCAGATTCTAATTGGGCCTCGGTGGTGGTCTTGGTTCCTGCTGTTGAGTTAAATGGATTTTGGACCCCTCAACACTGTGTTTGACGACCACTCTTTTAGACCACATGGAATAATCCCCTCCTTCCCCATGCAATTGGAGGGAAAAATCATGTGTGTCAAGGTAGAAGTAGTTGATGCACCTCTCGACTAAAATATTTTGTTAGGAAGGAGTTGGAACTATGTGATGAAAACAATTGTATCCATTATTTTTTGGGTCTTATGTTTTCCTCACGAAGGTCAGATTATAATTGTTGATCAGTTATCCTTCTCTCGTCCTGACCCTTCATCGAGGGCATCCACGGTCCCAATTATTGACAACCCCCAGACATTTAACGTCAAATTAGGTGCAGGATTGTTTCCATCTCTAATGGGAACTTTTGATTATCCACCACCTTCGAATTATTTCAAGTTTATTTCAGTTGTCCCTGATCAACCAAAGGTTGTGATATTTCAAGTATATTATTTTTGAATGAGTTATTTTAATTATCAGTGGAATTTACCTTCCTCGTCGGCTTCGATGGAACGGGTAGGGCATCCTGGCATATCTATGCCCCTATCTGATGTTAAGGTTTTGTACAACATTGTCTAGCAAATCTCGGCCAACCCTAATCTGGATCCCCCTCAAGATCCATATCATTTTCTCGAGCCTATTTGGGCTCAATAATCTCTTACTACTCATGATCCTTTGGACTTGCTCTTGCCCTCCAACGAGGTGATTTTGAAGGAGATGACTGGGCTGGATAGACCTTTGGACTATTTTAACCATAGATCTTACTTTTTTCCCGATCTTAGGAGAGTAGAAGCAGGATATTTCACCACGACCATGAATGGAGATGCCACTTGTCCTCTTAACCCTCTGGCCATGTACAAAATCTATGTCGAGGAAAACATGGTGATTATAGCTAAAACTATTCCAATTGACATCTCTAAAACCCCTGAAGTCATTGAAAATGACTTTATCGGAGCAGATTGTTCCTCTAAGGAGATTCAGGTGCACACTAAATTATTTAAAGAGTATCATGATGTTTTTTCCTGGTCTTATGAGGAGAACCCTCGAATAGTTGAACACTTTATTAGGACTTACCCCAAAGATAAGCGTGTTCAGAAGAAGCTTCACCTAGTCAACCCTCGCAAGGCAGTGACTATCAAGGTTGAGGTAGAGAAATTGATTAAGGTTGGTTTCATATATCTTGTTCAATTGATGGAATGGGTGTAAAACCATGTTCTTGTCAACAAAAAACAAGGTAAGATTCGTGTTGCATGGAATTTTGTGATTTGAATAAAGGTTTCCTGAAAGATAATTTTCTAACCCCAATCATTGACCATATTATCAATGAATGTGTGGTATGTGATGTCTTTTCTTTCATGTATGTATTTTTTGGGTACAATTAGATTTATATCAAACCTAAGGATCAACATAAGACTGCTTTCATATTTCCTTGGGGTATGTTTTCATATAGAAAAATGTATTTTGGCCTTAAAAACGTTGGAGCTACTTTTCAGTGAGCCATGTCGTTCTCCTTCCATGACCTCGAGCATATATTCAAGGCGTATCTTGATGATCCGGCATCACATTCTCATAAGAAATCTGATCATCCTACCCACTTATGACTTATTTTTTATAGGTGTCACTACTACCAGATTTGCCTAAATCCAAACAAGTGTAGTTTTTGCATAACATAGGGACGTTTGTTATGTTTTATAGTGTCTACTAAGGGTATCATTGTCTATCCTCTCAACGTTGAGGCAATACTTCAATTTCCTCCCCCGTGCACAATCCCCCAGCTTCAAAGTATACACAGGAAAGTTAATTTCCTTTGGTGATTTATTGCCAACTAGGTCAAAATAACTAAAGGGTTGATGCATCTCTTGAAAAAATGGGTTCCATTATTTTGAGATGAAGCAACTCAACACTCTTTTGAAGCGTTGAAATGTTCCATGACGTCTTCCCCTCTACTCAGTCCTATGCATTATGGTAAGTATTTCTTGTTATACTTGGTTGCAACAAAGTCTACTATTGGTATGGTCTTGGTTCAAGAGGATGATGTGCTCCAGGAGCATGTTATCTACTATCTTAGCTGAGGCTTAATTGGATCAGAACTCAACTACACTCATGTTGATAAATTGGATTTGGCAGTTGTCTATGTTGTCCAAAGGTTTTGTCATTACATTCTACTTTGCAAGACCATTCTCATAGACATCTTGAATCCTTTTCAATATGTGTTGACACGATGGGTCATAGGTGGGAAGATTAGTCGATGGATAGTCATTCTTCAAGAATTTTATTTGGAATTTGTTTCATTGAAGTCTAAGAAGTCTTTGGTCTTTGCTGAATTAATTTCAGAACTTCTGGTTGAGAGTGGCAATGATTTTCCCAAAGAATCTTTGATCAATGAGGATATTTTCCTTATGGCATCATCAAACCCTTGGTATGGAGATATACTTTTGTATCTACATACTTTGAAGTTCCCTTCCTCTACTTCCCATGATGAGTGTCGATGGATACGCCATCAATAATGAAACTATCTTATCATCGATGATACTCTATATCGTTAAGGAGTTCATTGTGTTCTTCATCGTTGTCTGACTCATGAAGAGGTAAAGCTTGCGTTAAATGATTTCCACATTGGAGCATGTGGTGATCACTTGTATGGGTTGGAAACAACCCAAAAAATCCTTCGTGTAGGATACTTCTGGCCCTCATTAATCAAATATTGTGTAGGGGCAATCAATAAGTGTCACCCATGCCATATCTTCTCTCGGAATATGTGGGAACACCCTGCTCCCATGTTTCCGGTTATTGTTGTTGGTCCCTTCACTAAGTGGGGGATTGATTTCACTACATGCCACCCAGCATAGGTTAAGGGGAATATTTATATCATCATGGAAGTAGACTACTTCACTAAATGGTTCAAGGCCATGCAAACATTTAGTAATGACAGGGAAATGGTTGCATTTTTCATTTTTAACCAGATTGTAACTAGGTTCGGTATACTGAAGGATATTGTCAAGAGGATGGAAGTCACTTTCATAATTGATGATGACTAAGTTGACATCAAAATTAGGGTTTAAGAAAGAACATACATCACCCTACTATCCACAAGATAATGGTCAGGTGGAGGATTTCAATAAGTCTCTCAAGACTATCCTCCAACAGACGATCGATTCGGCAAAGTTGAATTGGCATTTGATGTTGTACTCAACTCTTTGGGTGTACCAAATTTCATTCAAGACTACTATCAATTTTTCTCCTTTCCAACTCATTTACAAGATGGATGAAGTCATTCCCATAGAGTTCTATATTCCCTCTCTTAAGTTGGTTTTGGAATTACTACCCGACACAGATACACTTTAAGAGAGTCTCCTCTATCTCAAGAATCTCGATGAGCAACGTTAAGATGTAGCCTAGGTCAACGAGGCTCATAAACAACGTGTCAAGTGTCAATATGATCATTCAGTCTATTGGCATGTTTTACAGGTAGCTTGTCATTGATGGCAAGTACAACAGCGATGGATTATTTTGGGTAGACGCTGCAGAGAAAGCTCGACAAGATCAGAGTATGCAGCGAAGGATCCCATTGGGAATTCCCGATGAATGTCATATCTGAGCCCAAGGTCCGATCGGCGTTGGATCCAGGAGAAACTGCAAGCTCTTTAACGACCCAGGTGAAGTGGGGTATGAAATCCTAAAAGGAGGATGATTTCGGTTACTAGGAAATGGAGAAGTCAGAGACTCTCAACATCAAGAGTCTCGAAGTGTCGAAATGCGAAACCNGGGATTGATTTCACTACATGCCACCCAGCATAGGTTAAGGGGAATATTTATATCATCATGGAAGTAGACTACTTCACTAAATGGTTCAAGGCCATGCAAACATTTAGTAATGACATGGAAATGGTTGCACTTTTCATTTTTAACCAGATTGTAACTAGGTTCGGTATACTGAAGGATATTGTCAAGAGGATGGCAGTCACTTTCATAATTGATGATGACTAAGTTGACATCAAAATTAGGGTTTAATAAAGAACATACATCACCCTACTATCCACAAGATAATGGTCAGGTGGAGGATTTCAATAAGTCTCTCAAGACTATCCTCCAGCAGACGATCGATTCGGCAAAGTTGAATTAGCATTTGATGTTGTACTCAACTCTTTGGGTGTACCAAATTTCAGTCAAGACTACTATCAATTTTTCTCCTTTCCAACTCATTTACAAGATGGAGGAAGTCCTTCCCATAGAGTTCTAGATTCCCTCTCTTAGGTTGGTTTTGGAATTACTACCCGACACAGATACACTTTAAGAGAGTCTCCTCTATCTCAAGAATCTCGATGAGCAACGTTAAGATGTAGCCTAGGTCAACGAGGCTCATAAACAACGTGTCAAGTGTCAATATGATCATTCAGTCTATTGGCATGTTTTACAGGTAGCTTGTCATTGATGGCAAGTACAGCAGCGATGGATTATTTTGGGTAGACGCTGCAGAGAAAGCTTGACAAGATCAGAGTATGCAGCGAAGGATCCCATTGGGAATTCCCGATGAATGTCATATCTGAGCCCAAGGTCCAATCGGCGTTGGATCCAGGAGAAACTGCAAGCTCTTTAATGACCCAGGTGAAGTGGGGTATGAAATCCTAAAAGGAGGATGATTTCGGTTACTAGGAAATGGAGAAGTCAGAGACTCTCAACATCAAGAGTCTCGAAGTGTCGAAATGCGAAACCCCGAAATTGCGAAATAGGTGCATCGCTCAAAGTTTTGGATACCGGTATTTCGGTTACTGGGAGATGGATATGTTAGAGACTCACATCAACAGGAGTCTCAAAGTCGCAAAATGAAAAACCCCGAAATCGCAAAACAGACGCATCGCTTGGAGTGTTGGATACCGGGATTTCGGATACCGGAAGATGGAAATAACAAAGACTCTCGTCATAAGAAGTCCCGAAGTCACGAAACCTGAAATCACGATATGCGAAATCGTGAAGTCATATGGGCTAACAGTTATAGGAAGTGAATGTCATAAACCACGTCAGAAAGGACAGGTGGAAGACCATGACACATGGCATGATCAGACAACGACAAGTGTCAAGTTGATTTAGCATTTCAGGCCACTTGAATTCACATTTTTTAGTGACACGTGGCAACCACTCGGATCACAACATGTCGTCGAGTGACGCAAGACTAACCTCACTCCAAGAGTTTTTGCTTTGGGATTTTTATCACTATCACTCCCCCAAAGTCCCGAAGGATGAAGTCCCCAGGCAAAGAATAACCATCGAATCATTGAGGGTGTGGACCGTTGATCCAACTCCATTTCAGAGCTTCAGATACCAGGATTTGGAAGATTCGAGTGATGGGTCTCTTCATTGCAAGAATCACGAAAGGTCAAAATGCGAATTGCTGAAATGATCAAAGCTAGTGCAACCAAGCTCCATTTCGGAGCTTTGGATACTGGGACACGGATCATCAAGAACACTTCGCCACAGGAATGTCGAAGTGCCAAAACGTGAAATTGTGAACTGCAGCTTTTGAATAAAGCTATGGTCACAGCCATTGGTCACATCAGCGAGAGATAGAGGAAAGAGCTAGAGAAACCAAGCTCCATTTCAGGTATCACGACATGGAGTGTCGAGACACTTGATCACACGAATGTTGAATTTCCAAAAAGCCGAAATGTGAAAAGTGTTAGGCTCAACTAGAGGTCACAACCTTTGGTCACATCAGTGAAAGATGGGGGGAGGGGTTAGTGAAGACTAGCTCCTTTTCGGAGTTTTGGGGGTCAGGAAATGGAGAGTACTAAAATCCTCCACCACGATGATCTTGAAATACCGAAGAGAAAAATGTCGAAATGAATGCAAGACTAATGAAATTCATCCAATGGTGCAAATGAAATTGAATCAAATCGGAGGGCTATTGTTGCACTTCACAATATAACTGCTAGAAACAAATGATGGTTTCTACCAGAGGATGAGCTCGTCTATGACAGAAAAGATGAAGAGTCTCAACTGCCAGAGAAGATGAGGAACCTCCACATAATAGCCAGTGATGAAGGATGCGTGAAAAAAAAAATGGAGAGAGAAGCTGAAGAGTTTCTATGATGATTAGGCAGAGTAGTCGAGATGGAGGGAGCATGCAAAAGCATGGCGACATAGCATGCACAAGGAGGACAAAGACTATAAGCATGTAGAACAAAGAAGAGATGGTGGTTGATTTTGTTGTGAGGGATTAAGGTGTGAAGAAGGAGGGGTGTGGAGCAGGTGAAATGGACAGAAGACAAAAGGTGCATTGAAAGGGAATGGTGCAAAAAGCACAAGAGGTAGAAGAACAGAAAATGGAATGGATGCGTGTAGAAAGACAGTGAGGAAGACAGAGCAGCGAAATCTTGCAGAATAGTGAGGAGA
>JZKD02S2431985.1:384024-397032 GCA_000966675.3 Picea glauca
TAAGAAATCTGAATTTACAAAACATGTATTACCTCTATTTGATGGACATAACTATTCCTTTTGGAGTATCAGGAAGAAATTTTTTTTGCAAGCTCAAGGAGTAGATGTTTGGCAAGCTATGTTGAATGAATATAGTGTTCCAACAACTATTCCAACATATGTTGCAGGTAAAAAAATTTATGAAATTAATTCCAAAGATATGTATGCAATACTTGGAGGTTTAGCAGGGTCAAAATTTATTAAGGTTATGCATTGTGTGTCAGCAAAAGAATTATGGGTCAAGCCGAAAAATGTTTATGAAGGAGATACTAAGGTGAAGAATGCTAAGTTACATTCATATAGGAGTCAATTTAAAAGTTTAAAAATGGAAGAATCTGAAGATATGGAAACGTATTTCCTTCGTATTGATGAAGTATTTAATACCATCAGAGGTCTAGGAAAAGAAGTTTAAAATTATAATATTGTACAAAAGGTATATAGATCTCTACATGTAAGATTTGATCCAAAAACATCTGCTTTAGAAGAAAGAATTGATCTTGCTACTTTAGAAATAGATGAACTACATGGGATACTAATAGCATATGAGATGAGGAACACTAGTGAGAATTCTGTCAGGAAAGAAGCAGCTTTCAAGGTAGCAAAGAAGGATAAGAAAAAGGTTGAAGAAGAAACCAACAATTATGGGGATTTATAAGAGGATATGGAAGAAGCTAATTTTGTCAAAAATCTGAAAAAGGGTACTGGAAAATACAAAGGTAAGCTTCCTCTTAAATGTTTTGGTTGTGGTAGAATAGGACATTTTGCTTCCAAGTGCCCTTTCAATAAGCATTATGATGAAGAAGAAGAAAGCAATACAAAGAGTAAAGAATACAAGAACAAATATAAGAATTCTTTTCAAACAAACTCGTATAAAAAGAAAAGTCTATTTATTAAAGATGTTAGTGACTCTTCATAATCAGATGAAAGTGATGTTAGCTCAGATATAAGACTTTTTATTTCTATAGAAAATTAGAATGATAAAGTTAATGAAGAAGAAGAAGAAGGTGAAGTTGATTTGGAAGATGAGCCTGTAAGTGCTTTGACCGAACTTAGAAAGGTAAGAAGAGAATGTAAGCATTTCAAAGAAGAAATTAAGAATCTTGAAAATGAGATACAGAAATATAACAAGTTGATAGAAAGCACTAAAACTATGATAATTGATTTAAATCTCAAAACAGAAGAAGCTAGAGTAATTGAGGAAGCACTAAACAATTTGCTTGTAGAAAAGGAAAAGGAAAACGATGGTCTAAAACTTGAATTTGTTTCATTAAGAAAGAAGGTACAAGAAAATAACATGGATGATAGCTCAAGGATTTTGAAACAGATTATTAGTAATCAAAGACCAACAAATGAAAAAACTAGAATTGGTTATAAATCTGAGGCTACTAATGCAAGTACTAGTACAAGTTTTGAAAAAGAAGGTGTAAGACATACAAATATGAAAAACACTAGCAAGCAGATGGAATCAGTAAAGCAAGAAGGAAATCAGACTTCAACAGTACATAGAAGAAGCTATGACAAGTACCAGAACAGGTTTGATGGCTATTGTTTCTTTTGTTACAAGTATGGACATAAAGCTTCTTTTTGCAATTCCTTTTCAAGAAACATAATTGCACATAACAATCANATAACTATTCCTTTTGGAGTATCAGGAAGAAATTTTTTTTGCAAGCTCAAGGAGTAGATGTTTGGAAAGCTATGTTGAATGAATATAGTGTTCCAACAACTATTCCAACATATTTTGCAGGTAAGAAAATTTATGAAATTAATTCCAAAGATATGTATGCAATACTTGGAGGTTTAGCAGGGTCAAAATTTATTAAGGTTATGCATTGTGTGTCAGCAAAAGAATTATGGGTCAAGCCGAAAAATGTTTATGAAGGAGATACTAAGGTGAAGAATGCTAAGTTACATTCATATAGGAGTCAATTTAAAAGTTTAAAAATGGAAGAATCTGAAGATATGGAAACGTATTTCCTTCGTATTGATGAAGTAGTTAATACCATCAGAGGTCTAGGAAAAGAAGTTTAAAATTATAATATTGTACAAAAGGTACATAGATCTCTACATGTAAGATTTGATCCAAAAACATCTGCTTTAGAAGAAAGAATTGATCTTTCTACTTTAGAAATAGATGAACTACATGGGATACTAATAGCATATGAGATGAGGAACACTAGTGAGAATTCTGTCAGGAAAGAAGCAGCTTCCAAGGTAGCAAAGAAGGATAAGAAAAAGGTTGAAGAAGAAACCAACAATTATGGGGATTTAGAAGAGGATATGGAAGAAGCTAATTTTGTCAAAAATCTGAAAAAGGGTACTGGCAAATACAAAGGTAAGCTTCCTCTTAAATGTTTTGGTTGTGGTAGAATAGGACATTTTGCTTCCAAGTGTCCTTTCAATAAGCATTATGATGAAGAAGAAGAAAGCAATACAAAGAGTAAAGAATACAAGAACAAATATAAGAATTCTTTTCAAACAAACTCGTATAAAAAGAAAAGTCTATTTATTAAAGATGTTAGTGACTCTTCATAATCAGATGAAAGTGATGTTAGCTCAGATATAAGACTTTTTATTTCTATAGAAAATTAGAATGATAAAGTTAATGAAGAAGAAGAAGAAGGTGAAGTTGATTTGGAAGATGAGCCTGTAAGTGCTTTGACCGAACTTAGAAAGGTAAGAAGAGAATGTAAGCATTTCAAAGAAGAAATTAAGAATCTTGAAAATGAGATACAGAAATATAACAAGTTGATAGAAAGCACTAAAACTATGATAATTGATTTAAATCTCAAAACAGAAGAAGCTAGAGTAATTGAGGAAGCACTAAACAATTTGCTTGTAGAAAAGGAAAAGGAAAACGATGGTCTAAAACTTGAATTTGTTTCATTAAGAAAGAAGGTACAAGAAAATAACATGGATGATAGCTCAAGGATTTTGAAACAGATTATTAGTAATCAAAGACCAACAAATGAAAAAACTAGAATTGGTTATAAATCTGAGGCTACTAATGCAAGTACTAGTACAAGTTTTGAAAAAGAAGGTGTAAGACATACAAATATGAAAAACACTAGCAAGCAGATGGAATCAGTAAAGCAAGAAGGAAATCAGACTTCAACAGTACATAGAAGAAGCTATGACAAGTACCAGAACAGGTTTGATGGCTATTGTTTCTTTTGTTACAAGTATGGACATAAAGCTTCTTTTTGCAATTCCTTTTCAAGAAACATAATTGCACATAACAATCAAGAAAAATCTAGGTTTGATTATGGAAGAAGGCATGATAGAACCATTCAAAACAGTGTGAACAATTCCTATAACAGCTTTGATGTTTTAAGGTTTGAGAGTGAATGTCATAGGTGTAATAATTTTTTACATGTGTCAAGAAACTGTCCAATAAACTTTCAGAAATATTCTGAACCTAATTGCGCTAATCTGAAAGCTAGATGGTGGAAAAAGAAAAGTGACCATTTAGAATCTGAAAAATGCACTTTAGCTTTACATGATGATAATAAAGTAAAATGGTGTGTGGATAGTGGATGTTCAAAACATATGACAGGAAGAAAATAGAATTTTGTTACATTGGATGAAGGAAAAGAAGGTACAGTTACTTTTGGTAATGAACAATCGGCTAGGATAATTGGAAGAGGTACTATGTGTATGAATAACAAAAATATTATGGCTGAAATTTTTTTCCTAGTTGAGGATATGGAACACAATTTATTGAGTGTAAGTCAAACTTGTGATAAAGGGCATTAAATGATCTTTGATTCTAAAAATTGTCAAATCATATATGTCAAAACAAATAGGTTAGTTGGAATAGCTACAAGAACACCGAACAACATTTACATACTAGATGAGAGAAAGGAAAATTGTTATCTTAGGAATGAAGATGAGAGTTGGTTGTGGCACAAAAGGCTTGGGCATATTAACTTTGAAAATATGATTCATTTAAACAAAACGGAATCTATAAGAGATTTGCCTGTCATGAAGAATCTTAACAGTTCTATTTGCAAACAGTGTCAACATGGTAAACAAACTAGAGTTAGTTTTAAGACCAAGAACACTCTACAACAAAACCTTTGGAAATAGTACATGCTGATGTTTGTGGACCTATGAGGACAAAAAGATTAAATGGTGAAAGATATTTTATGTTATTTGTGGATGAATTTACTCGGATTTCTTGGATGTTTCTGTTGAAAAAGAAGTCGGAAACATTCAATTGTTTTCAAATTTTCAAATAATTGACCGAAAATGAAATTGGCATGAAAATTAAATGCTTAAGATCAGGCAATGGGGGAGAGTTTGTTTCTAAAGAATTCAATAAGTATTGTGATGATAATGGTATCAAAAGACATTTTTTTGTTACTGAAACACCTAAAAAAAATGGTGTTGTTGAAAGGAAAAATAGGACTGTTATGAAGATGGAAAGAACAATGCTAAATGAATCTAAACTAAGTAGCATACTTTGGCCTCAAGTTGTCCATATTGTTGTTCATATTCTGAATAGAAGATTTTTGAGAAATAAGTATGAAAAAACACCTTATCAGTTATGGAAAGGTAAGCCAGCAAGTGTATTTTAGTTGGATATTCATGCTCAAGAAAATCTTATAAGTGCTACAGTTTCAGATTGAAGAAATTTTTTGAATCCATAGCTGTTAAATTTGATGAATCTTCATTTTTAAAATCCAAAATTGACCAGAAAGATCATTGGACATATGAAATATATGACAAACTGAAAATGGAAGAAGAATCAAGTGATATAGAGGAAACTAAATCAGATAACAGTGAAAATCTTATTCCTACTTTGGTGCATGGGTCAACTCCATATAAGACTCCAAACAAAAGGGTACAAAGAAATCATCCTGGAGAAGAAATCATTGGTTATATAAATGCAGGTGTTGAAACTAGAAGAAAAAGGAAAGAATCTAGTTCAAATCACGAACATGTATCATTACTCTCTCTATTTGAATGCAAGAATGTTGAAGAAGCAATCAATGATGAATACTGGATGAAAGCAATGAAATAAGAGAATAGTCAAATAGAAAAGAATGAGACATGGGAATTGGTTCTCAGACATTTAAATAAGAATGTTATTGGGGATAAATGGGTCTTCAAAAATAAGTTGGATGAAGCAGGTAAGGTGACTAGAAATAAAGCTAGACTGGTTTGTAAAGGGTATGCATAGGTACATGGCATAGATTATGGAGAAAATTTTACTCTTGTTGCAAGAATGGAATCCATTATATTGATTTTGGCTTATGCTGGTTCCAAGCACATTAAAGTTTATCAAATGGATGTAAAATATGGATTTTTAAATGGTGAATTAGAGGAACAAGTATACGTGGAACAACCAGATGGATTTCAGGTGCAAGAAACAGAAAATCATGTTTACATGCTGAAAAAGGATTTGTATGGGCTAAAGAAAGCTCCAAGAGATTGGTATTCCAAGCTTGATAAATACTTAAGGTAGCAAGGATACAGAAAAGGCAACACTGATAGTAATCTTTATATTAAAGAAGAACATGATATATTGGTCATTGTTGAGATTTATGTACATGATATTATTTTGGGGAGTGATACTTATCAACTTAGCCAACAGTTTGCTGAAAGTATGCAGAATGAGTTTGAGACATCCATGCTTGGTGAAATGAAATTTTTCTTAGCTCTTCAAATAACTCAATATAATGAAGGTATTTCCATTTCTCAAACTAAATATACCAATGAAATGCTCAAGAAATTTCAAATGTAGGATTGTAAAGCAATTGGCGCTCCCATGGTTACTGGATGTAAGTTAAGTCAAAATGATGATTATGAAAATGTTGAGCAGACAATGTATAGATCTATCATTGGCAGTATTCTATATGTTATAGCTACAAGGCCCAATGTTATGCATGTATTTTTTCAAGTTGCTAAGTTGCAGGCCTCTTCTAAAGCTTCTCATTTGCTTGCAGTCAAAAGGATTCTTAGATATCTTAAGGGAAGAACACAGTATGGTTTATGGTATCGTAAGGATAATCATCTTGATTTGTATGCTTTCACTGATGCTGATTGGGAAGGTTGCATTTATGACAAGAAGAGTACTAGTGGAGTATCATTCTATCTTGGAGGATGTCTGGTGAGTTGGTCTAGCAAGAAACAATCAGCAGTTTTCCTTTCTACTGCTGAGGCAGAATACATTGCAGCTTAAAATTGTTGCACCCAGGTTATTTGGATGAACAAATGTTATCAGAAATACACATTCATTATAATGCTCCCATTCCTATTTTCTGTGACAACACCAGTGCCATTAGTATCTCTAAAAACCAAGTTATGCATTCCAAAATGAAACATATTCCTATTAAATTTCATTTTAATTGCCATTGATGTCAAACTTCTCATTATTGCATTTATGAGTAAGAGTTTGATTTGCATTAGTTGGAATAGAAACTCACTTAACCCAATGAACAAGTGGTCAAAGTCTTAGTTAAAAATGCAAGGAAAAGTGCACAATAAGTTATATCACCAAATCTCACATGTTAAGGAAGTTTGCCAGATAATTAAGAAAAAATTTAATGTTGACAACTACAACAACTAATGTACACATGTTAAGGAAGTTTTCTAGATAAGTAAGACAAAATTTAATGTTCACAGCTACATCAACTAATGTAAACACTTCTTGACAAAAATTTTTATCTTGGTAAAAGAAAGATAAACACAAAGAGAACAGAGTGTTTTCAAGAACTCGGTGATGGGTTTTTAACTGGAAGAAAAACGCAAAGGTTCATTCACATTTTTTCCTAGAAGTCTATTGATCATTTTCTGGAATTAAACTGCAGAGGCTCATTCACATTTTTCCCTGGAAGTATATTGATCAATTGATGGAAGAAAAATGCAAAGGGTCATTCACGTTTTTCCCTGGAAGTCTATTGATCATTTGCTGGAAGAAAAAAGTAGAGGTTCATTCACGTTTTTCCTGGAACTCTATTGATAATTTGTTGGAAGGAAAATGTAGGGGTAAATGTGTCATAGATCTAGAATAGAGGTATGAAATGCTTGATTGACTGAGCAATTATATCTAAGGTATATGAAGTAAATAATTAAAGGTTGTCTTTGTAACTCAAATATACATTGAGGTCATTATTTATTGCAACGAAGTTATCTACAGATTTGATTTCTAGGTTTATAACAGAGTAAACATGAACAGATTGAGTTGAACAGTTTTGGCATTGACAGAGTGTGAACAGAGTTGCATTTGAGTAAGATGCATGTTGGTTGAAAACAATAACAGGTTTGGAAAAAATGGAATTGATGGCTATAGGTTTGTTTTCACAGAAAGAAATTAACAAAAGGATATTGATAGTTTAAGAAGAGTGTTTGAAACAGGTTGAAGCCAGTACTAAAGGGAGGAAGGGAGGAGCTAGGGAGACTAATCGTCTCATTGCAAGTTGAAGCTTCCATTCAGGCAGTAGAAGTTTTCTTTTAGTAGGTGTTGAATACAAAGAGGTAGTAGCCTCATCTGAGTAGTTTCTCAGACAAAATTTGATGTAACTAAAGTAGCTTGCTAGCTTTACATCCACAAGAAGAAGAAGAGTTTTTTTCCCTTTATGGGTTTTCTCATAAATATTTTGTTTCTCCGTCCATTTCATGTGATTGATGGTTACTAATTCATTTTCACTGAGACAAAATATTTATTAGGTTTTAANCCTTTCAATAAGCATTATGATGAAGAAGAAGAAAGCAATACAAAGAGTAAAGAATACAAGAACAAATATAAGAATTCTTTTCAAACAAACTCGTATAAAAAGAAAAGTCTATTTATTAAAGATGTTAGTGACTCTTCATAATCAGATGAAAGTGATGTTAGCTCAGATATAAGACTTTTTATTTCTATAGAAAATTAGAATGATAAAGTTAATGAAGAAGAAGAAGAAGGTGAAGTTGATTTGGAAGATGAGCCTGTAAGTGCTTTGACCGAACTTAGAAAGGTAAGAAGAGAATGTAAGCATTTCAAAGAAGAAATTAAGAATCTTGAAAATGAGATACAGAAATATAACAAGTTGATAGAAAGCACTAAAACTATGATAATTGATTTAAATCTCAAAACAGAAGAAGCTAGAGTAATTGAGGAAGCACTAAACAATTTGCTTGTAGAAAAGGAAAAGGAAAACGATGGTCTAAAACTTGAATTTGTTTCATTAAGAAAGAAGGTACAAGAAAATAACATGGATGATAGCTCAAGGATTTTGAAACAGATTATTAGTAATCAAAGACCAACAAATGAAAAAACTAGAATTGGTTATAAATCTGAGGCTACTAATGCAAGTACTAGTACAAGTTTTGAAAAAGAAGGTGTAAGACATACAAATATGAAAAACACTAGCAAGCAGATGGAATCAGTAAAGCAAGAAGGAAATCAGACTTCAACAGTACATAGAAGAAGCTATGACAAGTACCAGAACAGGTTTGATGGCTATTGTTTCTTTTGTTACAAGTATGGACATAAAGCTTCTTTTTGCAATTCCTTTTCAAGAAACATAATTGCACATAACAATCATGAAAAATCTAGGTTTGATTATGGAAGAAGGCATGATAGAACCATTCAAAACAGTGTGAACAATTCCTATAACAGATTTGATGTTTTAAGGTTTGAGGGTGAATGTCATAGGTGTAATAATTTTTTACATGTGTCAAGAAACTGTCCAATAAACTTTCAAAAATATTCTGAACCTAATTGCGCTAATCTGAAAGCTAGATGGTGGAAAAAGAAAAGTGACCATTTAGAATCTGAAAAATCAACTTTAGCTTTACATGATGATAATAAATTAAAATGGTGTGTGGATAGTGGATGTTCAAAACATATGACAGGAAGAAAATAGAATTTTGTTACATTGGATGAAGGAAAAGAAGGTACAGTTACTTTTGGTAATGAACAATCAGCTAGGATAATTGGAAGAGGTACTATGTGTCTGAATAACAAAAATATTATGGCTGAAAATGTTTTCCTGGTTGAGGATATGGAACACAATTTATTGAGTGTAAGTCAAACTTGTGATAAAGGGCATTAAATGATCTTTGATTCTAAAAATTGTCAAATCATATATGTCAAAACAAATAGGTTAGTTGGAATAGCTACAAGAACACCGAACAACATTTACATACTAGATGAGAGAAAGGAAAATTGTTATCTTAGGAATGAAGATGAGAGTTGGTTGTGGCACAAAAGGCTTGGGCATATTAACTTTGAAAATATGATTCATTTAAACAAAACGGAATCTATAAGAGATTTGCCTGTCATGAAGAATCTTAACAGTTCTATTTGCAAACAGTGTCAACATGGTAAACAAACTAGAGTTAGTTTTAAGACCAAGAACACTCTACAACAAAACCTTTGGAAATAGTACATGCTGATGTTTGTGGACCTATGAGGACAAAAAGATTAAATGGTGAAAGATATTTTATGTTATTTGTGGATGAATTTACTCGGATTTCTTGGATGTTTCTGTTGAAAAAGAAGTCGGAAACATTCAATTGTTTTCAAATTTTCAAATAATTGACCGAAAATGAAATTGGCATGAAAATTAAATGCTTAAGATCAGGCAATGGGGGAGAGTTTGTTTCTAAAGAATTCAATAAGTATTGTGATGATAATGGTATCAAAAGACATTTTTTTGTTACTGAAACACCTAAAAAAAATGGTGTTGTTGAAAGGAAAAATAGGACTGTTATGAAGATGGAAAGAACAATGCTAAATGAATCTAAACTAAGTAGCATACTTTGGCCTCAAGTTGTCCATATTGTTGTTCATATTCTGAATAGAAGATTTTTGAGAAATAAGTATGAAAAAACACCTTATCAGTTATGGAAAGGTAAGCCAGCAAGTGTATTTTAGTTGGATATTCATGCTCAAGAAAATCTTATAAGTGCTACAGTTTCAGATTGAAGAAATTTTTTGAATCCATAGCTGTTAAATTTGATGAATCTTCATTTTTAAAATCCAAAATTGACCAGAAAGATCATTGGACATATGAAATATATGACAAACTGAAAATGGAAGAAGAATCAAGTGATATAGAGGAAACTAAATCAGATAACAGTGAAAATCTTATTCCTACTTTGGTGCATGGGTCAACTCCATATAAGACTCCAAACAAAAGGGTACAAAGAAATCATCCTGGAGAAGAAATCATTGGTTATATAAATGCAGGTGTTGAAACTAGAAGAAAAAGGAAAGAATCTAGTTCAAATCACGAACATGTATCATTACTCTCTCTATTTGAATGCAAGAATGTTGAAGAAGCAATCAATGATGAATACTGGATGAAAGCAATGAAATAAGAGAATAGTCAAATAGAAAAGAATGAGACATGGGAATTGGTTCTCAGACATTTAAATAAGAATGTTATTGGGGATAAATGGGTCTTCAAAAATAAGTTGGATGAAGCAGGTAAGGTGACTAGAAATAAAGCTAGACTGGTTTGTAAAGGGTATGCATAGGTACATGGCATAGATTATGGAGAAAATTTTACTCTTGTTGCAAGAATGGAATCCATTATATTGATTTTGGCTTATGCTGGTTCCAAGCACATTAAAGTTTATCAAATGGATGTAAAATATGGATTTTTAAATGGTGAATTAGAGGAACAAGTATACGTGGAACAACCAGATGGATTTCAGGTGCAAGAAACAGAAAATCATGTTTACATGCTGAAAAAGGATTTGTATGGGCTAAAGAAAGCTCCAAGAGATTGGTATTCCAAGCTTGATAAATACTTAAGGTAGCAAGGATACAGAAAAGGCAACACTGATAGTAATCTTTATATTAAAGAAGAACATGATATATTGGTCATTGTTGAGATTTATGTACATGATATTATTTTGGGGAGTGATACTTATCAACTTAGCCAACAGTTTGCTGAAAGTATGCAGAATGAGTTTGAGACATCCATGCTTGGTGAAATGAAATTTTTCTTAGCTCTTCAAATAACTCAATATAATGAAGGTATTTCCATTTCTCAAACTAAATATACCAATGAAATGCTCAAGAAATTTCAAATGTAGGATTGTAAAGCAATTGGCGCTCCCATGGTTACTGGATGTAAGTTAAGTCAAAATGATGATTATGAAAATGTTGAGCAGACAATGTATAGATCTATCATTGGCAGTATTCTATATGTTATAGCTACAAGGCCCAATGTTATGCATGTATTTTTTCAAGTTGCTAAGTTGCAGGCCTCTTCTAAAGCTTCTCATTTGCTTGCAGTCAAAAGGATTCTTAGATATCTTAAGGGAAGAACACAGTATGGTTTATGGTATCGTAAGGATAATCATCTTGATTTGTATGCTTTCACTGATGCTGATTGGGAAGGTTGCATTTATGACAAGAAGAGTACTAGTGGAGTATCATTCTATCTTGGAGGATGTCTGGTGAGTTGGTCTAGCAAGAAACAATCAGCAGTTTTCCTTTCTACTGCTGAGGCAGAATACATTGCAGCTTAAAATTGTTGCACCCAGGTTATTTGGATGAACAAATGTTATCAGAAATACACATTCATTATAATGCTCCCATTCCTATTTTCTGTGACAACACCAGTGCCATTAGTATCTCTAAAAACCAAGTTATGCATTCCAAAATGAAACATATTCCTATTAAATTTCATTTTAATTGCCATTGATGTCAAACTTCTCATTATTGCATTTATGAGTAAGAGTTTGATTTGCATTAGTTGGAATAGAAACTCACTTAACCCAATGAACAAGTGGTCAAAGTCTTAGTTAAAAATGCAAGGAAAAGTGCACAATAAGTTATATCACCAAATCTCACATGTTAAGGAAGTTTGCCAGATAATTAAGAAAAAATTTAATGTTGACAACTACAACAACTAATGTACACATGTTAAGGAAGTTTTCTAGATAAGTAAGACAAAATTTAATGTTCACAGCTACATCAACTAATGTAAACACTTCTTGACAAAAATTTTTATCTTGGTAAAAGAAAGATAAACACAAAGAGAACAGAGTGTTTTCAAGAACTCGGTGATGGGTTTTTAACTGGAAGAAAAACGCAAAGGTTCATTCACATTTTTTCCTAGAAGTCTATTGATCATTTTCTGGAATTAAACTGCAGAGGCTCATTCACATTTTTCCCTGGAAGTATATTGATCAATTGATGGAAGAAAAATGCAAAGGGTCATTCACGTTTTTCCCTGGAAGTCTATTGATCATTTGCTGGAAGAAAAAAGTAGAGGTTCATTCACGTTTTTCCTGGAACTCTATTGATAATTTGTTGGAAGGAAAATGTAGGGGTAAATGTGTCATAGATCTAGAATAGAGGTATGAAATGCTTGATTGACTGAGCAATTATATCTAAGGTATATGAAGTAAATAATTAAAGGTTGTCTTTGTAACTCAAATATACATTGAGGTCATTATTTATTGCAACGAAGTTATCTACAGATTTGATTTCTAGGTTTATAACAGAGTAAACATGAACAGATTGAGTTGAACAGTTTTGGCATTGACAGAGTGTGAACAGAGTTGCATTTGAGTAAGATGCATGTTGGTTGAAAACAATAACAGGTTTGGAAAAAATGGAATTGATGGCTATAGGTTTGTTTTCACAGAAAGAAATTAACAAAAGGATATTGATAGTTTAAGAAGAGTGTTTGAAACAGGTTGAAGCCAGTACTAAAGGGAGGAAGGGAGGAGCTAGGGAGACTAATCGTCTCATTGCAAGTTGAAGCTTCCATTCAGGCAGTAGAAGTTTTCTTTTAGTAGGTGTTGAATACAAAGAGGTAGTAGCCTCATCTGAGTAGTTTCTCAGACAAAATTTGATGTAACTAAAGTAGCTTGCTAGCTTTACATCCACAAGAAGAAGAAGAGTTTTTTTCCCTTTATGGGTTTTCTCATAAATATTTTGTTTCTCCGTCCATTTCATGTGATTGATGGTTACTAATTCATTTTCACTGAGACAAAATATTTATTAGGTTTTAA
>JZKD02S2431997.1:3652-27845 GCA_000966675.3 Picea glauca
TTTTACTCTCATAAATTTTGACATCCCTATTAGGTATATTGAAAAGGTAGGATGTTGGGTTTCATTGCAAGATATTTTCAGGAATCTAGCTTTAAAATATTTCATTGTGGTTGTTGACTTCAACACAATACTATCGAGTTCAAAGAAAACGAGAGATGGTGATGTGCATGACCCTTTACAAGATAAATTGAAGATTCAATTTTTGACTCGGATATGATAAATGTTCCACTATATAAAGGAAAATATACCTAGATCAATAAGAGGTTAGTTCTAGGTCATATTGTAGCCTTGACCTAGATAAATTTCTTGTTCATAGTGACTTATTTATTTCTATCCACTTAATATCCCTGAAAATAATCCACTCCACCATCTCTAATCACAATCCCATTGTGTTTTCCTTTGAACCCCCAAAACATATGGGTTGATTCTTTTTCGATTCAATCCCCTTTGTCTATATAACGAGGAAGTTGTCTCTCAAGTAAAGGAGGCAAAGAGAATATCAACCTTAGTCTCTTTGAACTTCATATTGGAAACTAAATTGAAGGAAACTAAACAAGCCTTAAATTGTTAGGCTAAAGAAGTATTCATCGCTCTAGAGGAAGAAAGGTTAAACTACCAAACAAACTTGGAGGAGATTCAATAAGTTATAGAAGACAAAGACAACATTGAACATATTTTGTAGGCATAAAGAGATGCATGACTAAAAATTCAAATAGCATTTAAAAAGGAGGATTAGAGATTGAAATCCCAAAGATTTTGGATAAAAGCAATAGAGAGGAATACATTCTTATTTCACACACAAAAAAAAAACTAGAGCAAGAAGGCACAAAACACTATTAAAAAAATCCATCTTAAAAAGGGGAAAATATAAAAGACTTTACAAAAGTGAAGGATGCAACCAAGCAAAATTTTAAAGGGTTATACACTCAAGAGGAAGATGAAATTTTTTCAAATAAGAGATAAATGTTAGACCATATATTGACTTTCATAAACAGGAAAGAAAATGTAGCTCTTCTAAAAATAATAAAATAATAATAAAAAAAAATACCATATATTGACTCTCATAAACAGGGAAGAAAATGTATCTCTTCTAAAAAATAATAAAAGAAGAAGTGACTCTCATAAACAGGGAAGAAAATGTAGCTCTTCTAAAAATAATAAAATAATAAAAGAAGAAGAGATACCATATATTGGCTCTCATAAACAGGGAAGAAAATGTATCTCTTCTAAAAATAATAAAAGAAGAAGAGATAGCACACAATGTCTGGAGTTTGGAACATGACAAAGCATCAAGGCTAGATTATTTCTCGATCCACTTTTTTAATTGTTTGGGGGATTTATTGAAATTTGACCTAAAAAAGATGCTAAATTTGACCAACTTCACTTTTCTATCCATCATCCAAAAGAAGGAAAACCCCACCACTTTTGATCATTTTCAACCAATTTCTTTATGCAATTCTACCTATAAAAATTGAACCAAAATCATTGCAAACAAAATGAAGAAATTAATGCCAATATTGATCTCATAAAATTAAGGAGGTTTGTTTTAGAAAATATAGATAATGGATAATGTCATTCTCATCTACCAAGAAATTCAAACCAACAAGGAAAACAAAGAATAATGAATGAGCATAAAAATGGACTTGGAAAATTCCTTTAAGTGGGTTCAACTCTTTTTTTTCCTATTTGTTGTTTTAAGGAAATTTGGATATGATGAGGAATTCATAACATGCATTTGATCTCCATGGATGGCTCCTATGATCAATGGAAGGACCTCCACTTTCTTCAAAATCAATAGGGTATCAAGGAAAGATTGTTTGTTGTCTACACTACTCTACATAACAATGGTAGAAACATTAAGTCAAATAATGGAATACAAAATAACTATAGGGCATATTCAAGGTCTAAGATTCACAAGAGGAGTAAAAGAGATCATTCATAAGAAGTTTGCTAATGACACATTATTGCTAGCAGGACCACAACAATAATAACCAAAAGGTTCAAAAATGTATTAAAGAGTTTACTAAATGCCTTAGTAAGGAAGTTAAAAAATATGAAAATTGAAATAATAATAATAATAATAATTTATTTTTAAGGTCACGGCCAAGTCAGCACACCAAATTGGTGTATGAGACCTCCTTGTTTGTGGGACAAGGGACCCCCTCCGCCCTGCGATTTGACTGGTAAAGTCTACGAAGGTATACATACCCTACCCCCTCTGGATTTGAACCTGTGACTTCTTAAGAGGAAGCACGGAATAGTTGCATCGAGTATCAAGAATTATTGGATTTCCTAGTGTTGAGTCCTAGACAACTTTCAAATACTTAGGAATTCACATATCCTTGAGAAATCTTACTTTGCAGGTCAGGGGGTCATAAGTAAAACGAACAAAACAAGGGCAGGGGGTCATAAGTAAAACGAACAAAACAAGGGCAACACGTTGCATGCACTGCCTCCGAATCAAGATAATACTATTAAATTAAAATTAATAATATTTTTAATCTGAAATAATAATATTTAAATCAAAATGTTTATTAGATGTTTTGGGATTTACAAATGTACTTTTATATTGGTAAAATAAAATTGTCTTATTTCAAATATTCGTCTAGAAATGAACATATATTAAAAATTCCAAAATAATTTTAAACTTTTCTAAATATTAAATTAGATAATATATTTAATTTAAACTTCATTCATGTAATATAATGAAATTTTAAACTTTTCTAAATATTAAATTAGTTAATATAGATAATTGAAATTTTAAATAGGGAAATGAATTTGATTTGAACTTCATTTATGTAATATAATGAAGATAACTTTAGTACATTATTTGTTTTTTCAAAAAAACAATGTTTAGAAATAAACATATATTAAAATTTTGAAAATAATTTTAAATTATCTAAATATTAAATTAAATAATATGTTTCATTTAAATTTTAAATAGTGCAATGAATTTGATTTTAACTTCATTAGTACAAAGATACAATAAAATGTTTTTTATTTATTTATAAAATTAATAAAAAAAATAACAAATATTATAAAAATAAACTAAACTAATATATAGTCATATCAAAAAGTTTAGGAAATTGTTGTTTTAATGGAATTTAACTCAGCAATAAAGGATTCAAACAATAATATTTGTGAGGTACTTCAGGGGTTTTAACTCGGTCAGGTAAAAATGAAGCTTTTAATGCACTGACAGAACAATAATATATGTCAGTGCATATATGTCAATGCATTGACAGAACATTAATATATGTGAGATACGTGGTTATATTATGTTTTTTTATAATTTTTTTTTTTTTTTATATTAATATTTTAAAAAGACATGTCATGTACAAGTAGGGGTAGTTCATTTAGTTTTTTTATTGTCTTGTCTTTTCTATTTAATATAGGGTTTTGAAATAGTTGCAGGATGCAATAACACTATCAAGTTATTGACCAATGAAAAGTTAAAAAAATACTATTTTTTTTTTTTTAAATAATTTTTTTTTAATTGTTATGTTGAACATTTAAAAATTGATATCAATTTTTCAAGTCAACACAAAACTAATATGAAAGTCAATGCTAACTCATTGCTATATACTACCTTCGGCAGTACAATAATACAACAATGGGGAGAAATATGGTTGGACCCAATTGAAAAAATAAATTTAATAAAATATGTTCTCTCTGCTTTTCCAATTTATTAATTTTTTGCCATGTTTAGACGAAAATGAATCGTGAAGAATATAGCTAGAAACATATAACAAATTTGTTATGGGAAGGAGGAAAGTTCAACCAAAAAAAAAAAAAAATCATTTGATTAATTGGACTATCATTAGATCGAGTAAATATAGGGGATGACTTGCTATAAAAAATCAAGCACGAATGAATAATGTTATGGGTGTTAAAATCCTCTAGAGATTAGTAAGAAGAACCCTTGAATGGTGGAAGGTCGTTATCTTAAACAAATATTTTAAAGAGGATATCGAAAAAGATGTTTGGACTGTCCCTTGCCAACTATCAAATGGTCAACCATTTGGAAGGTTTTCAAGTCAGTGTTGCCTTTTATTAAATCCAAATCATGATGGGTAACATGATGATGGAAAATCAATAAACTTATTGTTAAACTGTATTTTCTATAACTCTTCTAGAATTTATAGAGGAATTAAAACCTTTAAAATTATGGTTCATGTAAAAACATAGTTACCAATTTAATGAGAATTTTATAAAGTTCTTGTTTTTGGGGGGTGTACCCTGCTTTTAAAAATGGTGCTACCGGTAGCACCTTCCCTCTCTTTTTAGATGTTTTTTTATATTTTAAATTTTCTCATACATAAGGTTTCCACTCTTTTCTTAATTTTTTTTTTATTTTTTTTTCAAATTATTCAATTCTTTTTTCTCATCAGTTTTTTTCATCTATTTTCAAACATTTCTATTTTTTTTTGTTGAATGATATTTTTAATCATATTTCCATGCTTCATCCAATGTTAAAAATGTTGTACACTATTTATTTTTTTTAAATTAATATTTTTCATATAATTATCTGTCCTTAATTAATTTATGGTTCCATACTTTTTAAATAAAGTGAAAAATATCATTTTTAACACATGTTTTACCTTTACTTCAATACATAAAAAATATTGTACTTAAATGACACTATTTTTAAATATTTAGCAAAAAAATATAATTCATTTTTTCGTATGAATCAAAAGTTGAAAAAAAACTTAAAAAAACAAAAAGAATTGAAATTAAAAATAAAAATTAAAAACTTAAAAACAAATTTATATTAAAAAAACCATTAAAGAAAAGGCTAAAATACTAAAAAGGAAAAAAACCATAAAATTAAAAATATATATAAAGTAAGAGAAAATAGAAAAAATTAAGAAAAAAGGTTAAAAATATATATATCCCCAAAAAAAACATTAGATGACAAAACCCCCCAAAATTAAAAACATATATTAAAAAACCTAAAATAAAAATTTCAATATAAAGTTTTAAAAAAATTAACAAAAATAAGTTAAAAAACCTTAAAATTACAACAACAAAAAATTAAAATTTATATAAAAAAACTTAAAAAATAAAATTTAAACAAAAAAGTTCATAAATATCCAAATATATATATATATATATATATATATATGGGACCTGGGCTAATCCTACGAGTTTGTGGGTACCCTTTATATATATATATATATATATATATATATATATATGATTTTTTTTAATTTGTAAATGAAATTTAATGTTTTAATTTTATTTTCAAAATGTTTTTTTTAATAAATTTTTAGCTTAAGCAATATTAGTATTTTTCTCAAATATATTTTTTTATTTTAGATGTTTTTTTTTTTTAATATTTGATTGAATTTTGTTTGTTTTGGAGGTTTCTTTTTCTCAAATTTTTTTTTTTTAATTTTGAAGGGATTTTTTATTATTCTTTTTAGTTTTTCTATGTTTTTCAATTTTTTTTTTAATATTTTTTTTTTAAATATGTTTTTATCTTCATTAAAAAATATATATTTGTGAATATTCTCTCCTTTATCATTATTTAGGTTAGTAAATAAATTTTTAAGTGACCATTTAAGATCCAATTTTGGGTTTTTTATTTGTGTAGAGATTTGTTGTCAAGGCCACAATTTCAATTAGGTCGTAATTAGCTATAATTTTAATGTTTCAATTTTTTTTTTATTTACGTAGCATCACGTTTTTATTTAAGGTTGATTTTAAGGTTTTTCTAACAACTATTTTATGTTTTAATGCCATGCTTGAAAAATGTTGTAATTTTGACCCGATTAGAAAAATTGGTGCTACCGGTAGCACCACTTTTTGATTTGGGGATTGATTTTAAAGTTTTTTTGAGAAACCATTTGATCCTTTAAGCCCATGCTTGAAAAAAGTTGTAATTTTGACCTGGTTACAAAAAATGGGGCTACTGGTAGAACCACTTTTTGATTTGGGGGTTGATTTTAAAGTTTTTTTGAGCAACCATTTGATTCTTTAAGCCCATGCTTGAAAAACATTATAATTTTGACTCGGTTACAAAAAATGGTGCTACTAGTAGCACCACTTTTTTATTTGGGGGTTGATTTTCATGTTTTTTATGCAAAAATATGGGTTTTAAGGGCTAGAGTTCTCATTTTCAAGTCATAGTTCTCATTAAGTTGATAACTTTGTTTAAAATGGATACCAAAAGTTATCGTATATCTTAGAGTGGAGTGAAGAAAGAAGATGGAAAGGTTGGAAAAAGATCCCCTCTCCCAAAGGACTAATTGATAGAGTAAATTTCATTTATAAACTTCTAGCAAGATGTGCCCCAATTGATCCCAATTTACATGATGATCGAGGATGGTGCAAGAAATGCTACACAATAAAGGAAGGATATAATAACATGTTGTTAGGATCCCCTTGGCCTCAAAAATCAAGAGTATGGAAATATATTTGGTAGGGAGATGCTCTCCCAAAAGTGAATCATTTTTGCTAGATTATGTTTAAAGTTGTTAGCTATAGATGGCATTCGAAAGTGATGAATTGAGGGACCTTCCATATTTTCTCTATGTTGTGCAACAAATGAAACAATACATCCTCTTTTATTTGACTGTTCATTCTCTAAGAAAACTTTGGAACATATTTATAAACAAAATACAGAAAGGGTCACATTCTTGAGTTCCTAGACTGAAATGTTTGTTGAATGGAAACAAATATATTTAATAAATTTTTGGAGAAAAACTAGTCTTCCAATGGATTTGGATGGAAATCCCAAAATTAGTCTACTGGGAATATCTCTTTCCCCTGCTAGAGTTGCATACTTGGAATGCACTCTGGTTATGAAATCTATTCAAATTCAAGGATTAAAAGGTTTATCATGGTCAAATCTCAATCAAGAAGAGAGGTCTCGAATTAACAATATTCTTCATTTTCAAAAATTGACCACTCAATTCCACCCACCCCATAAATGGAAAAATGGAAAAATGGATGGAAGATAAGATTGGGAGAGGAAGAGTTTGCAAAGTGAATATAGGATAAAAAGAAATGTATCATTTTCTTCCACGGTGCTTCAAAACTCAATCTAGGAGCAACAAGAGTGGGAGGGATTAACTTTGATCCTTAAGGCACGAGGATTGGGTTGATCAACTAATAATCAGGTCAAGGCATTGAAATTATAAATATGACTGAAACTAATTAACTCTAAACAATGAAAGGAGGTTATTGTCATAGGATATTATGAGCTCATGATAAAGGGAGTAATAGTGCAATCTGAACATGCTCAACATAACCTTACTAGAATTATCTAGATAATACTAAAGGAAGAAAAGAGATTCAAAGCGGTGAAACAATTCCACATCTTAAGGACTCTGAATCATAAAGTAGACACATTGGCCAAAGAAGATTGTGGTGTAGAACAAGGTGTGTTCAAGAATAATCATGTTTTATAATTAAAAACTCCTTCCATAGGATTAATGTCTAGCAAACCAAAACTTGATGGGGGGTTTCCCATACCACTTCATATAATCATGACAAATTCAGTCTAATTCAACAAGAACATGTGTTTTCAGTCCATGGAATCACCTCACATGACATCTTACTCTACTCTTCTATAATTGAGGTCTTATTTGACATTTTGATGAAGGATGGGTGTATTTATCATCCAACCCTTCACTTAATCATGATCACAGGTGGGATATTTCTCCCTTGTTTTCGTATCTAGATCCTCATGGAAACCAAGGGTGTTTTCTTTGGGTTTGACATTGGCATAGAATGTGTGGAATTACTTTTTGGTTGTTGTTGGAGAATTTTTTATCTGTTCCACTTGCACAAACCTCTCTATATATTTGACTTGTTGTGTTGGGATTTTTTGGAAAAAAAGGCTTCATTATGTCTTGGTTATTTATCCCTCTATTTTCTATAGGATTTCTTCTAGTGTTGTTTTTTGGGATCAATCCACTTATAGCAAATCAATCAACGTTTCTATTAAAAAAATAACAATGCACATACTCATCATCAATATTATTATCATCTGTGAGTTTAATGGTTGACCAC
This sequence comes from Picea glauca, assembly GCA_000966675.3. Lineage (NCBI taxonomy): Eukaryota > Viridiplantae > Streptophyta > Pinopsida > Pinales > Pinaceae > Picea > Picea glauca. The sequence continues at coordinate 11,672 of JZKD02S2431997.1, forward strand.
AATGGTTGGATTCTTTGAGAACTTCACACAACTTTGGTTATCACAATGAATAATGGTGGAATCAAGCACATGTCCAAATAAATATGCAAGGAGCTTGTGAAGTCATACTGCTCCACGGACTGCCACACTCAATGCAATTTACTTTGCTTCTGTGGTGCTCATAGAGATAGAAGTTTGTTTCTTGCTACACCAAGAAACCATGGTAGATCCCAAAGTGAAGCAACACCCGAAGGTGCTCTTCATGTCCACTAAGCTCTGTGCACAATCAGAGTCAGTATATCCCTGCAATATCATGTCAATACTGGAAGTATATATTATATCAATTCCAACTATGTATGCTTCGTAGGTATCTCAACACATGCTTCACAACAATCCAATGGGTCTATCTTAGTTGACTCATAAACTGGCTAAGTGCACTCACTGCATAGAAAATATCTGGTCTAGTGTTAACTATATACATCAATGATCCAATGAACTTTATGTACAGGGTCATATCTATCTCGTCGGAATCGGAAGAAGACACACTTATTTTCTTCAGATTTGTCACTATTGGTGTAGCCATGGGATTATATTTCATCATCCCAAACTTCTTCAATATCTCAACTATGTACTTCCTCTAACTTAGGAAAATCTCATCAATTCTCTGCCACACATCTAGTCCCAAGAAGTAGTGCATCATACCATGGTCCTTTATCTCAAACTCAGAGGCCAACACATACTTGCATTCAACAATAAGGCTCTCTATACCGGTGAGGAGTAAATCATCAACGTAGCGGAACAAAATCAAGGACTCGCCATTAACAGTATTGTAGTATAGGTTGGGATCAATGAAATTTTTTATGAATCCCAAACTCATTAGGTGTCCATCAATCCTCCCATACCAAGCTCGAGGTGCCTACTTGATTCCATACAGGGACATCTTCAACTTGTACACATGAGACTACTTCTCGTGTATCATGAAACCATCTGGATGCTCGATGTATACTCCTTCCTCAATATCTCCATTGAGAAAGGTTGTATTCACATCCATCTGATGTAGTCTCCAACCAATGTATGTTGAAAGGGAATTTGGAAATAATCATCCAAATAGAAGTGTATCGAGCAACAGGAGAAAATGTCTTATCATAATTTATTCCCTCCACATGAGAGAATCCTCTAGCAACAAATCTCACTTTGTGATTCTCGATGCTCCAGTCAGCTATGTGTTTGATCTTATATATCCACTTGGAAGTCATTACAAACTTCCCCTCGGGTCTCGAAAAAATATCCCACACATCATTATTCATGATGGACTAATACTCCTCCATCATGACATCTCTCCATACTGGCTGACTAGATTCCTCCTCAGAACATGAATGCTCAGAATAAATTATGTGGCTCATAGTTGTTGCATAGAAGGAATATCTCTGAGGTCTCTTTCTCTCTTGGAAGTTACCATGAAGAGATGCATTTCATTCTGCCTCCTGTAGAGTCTGATGAGCCCATGCATGTCTCTTCCGACCTACTACAATATCTTTGGGAACATCAACTAGAGATACAAGATCAACGAGATCAATTGGATCAATAGGCTCAATTGTCTCCCTCTAAACTGCTTGAGGGAGAGGGGGAGAAGGCACCATCTCTTCTTGTATCTCACTATCAATCTCCATGTGAGATCCTCTAGATCTCCTGGAGGCTACCTCCTCCTCAAAAGTAACATCGCTACTCACTTCAATCTGTCTCTGACCAGGGATGTAGATCCAATATGCCTTTGAAGACTCAATGTACCCCACAAATATATACTTTCTTCCTGAAGGGTCTATCTTGGTCCTTTTCTCCTTAGGTACATGAGTGTATATTGGACACCCAGATATCTTGAAGGTTCCAACCTCAACATTCACTTTGGTGAAAGCATCCTCGAGAGTCATGTTCCTCAAATTCTTATGAGGACTTCTATTTTGAACATACACTGCAGTCATGGATGTAGTTGATGCACACAAGACTTGAGATAGCTCATCCTATAATGGGTGGTCATTCCCTTGGGGTTGATCAAACTAAGTCATCTTGTACCATATTTGACCTATAGAGGTTTCCTCATGAAACCAATGTCTAAGACATATCAAGGTTCCGTCATGGAACCAATGTCTCATATGACATATCAAGGTTTCCTTGTGAAACCAATGTCTTGGTTCCTTCATATGACCATCTGAGGCATGTCAAGATGAAGTCTACATTCCCTCCTACTAGTCCATACAAGACCCTCTAGGGAGAATGTCTCATGATGTTGCCTCAAACATCAACACATTGACACAAGCTTCATGTGATCTCGACTAAGAGGGTTTTCCACTGCTTCTCATGTCCATCTTGATCAATCAACACCAAATACTCGCGTTGATCTCGTCAAATGTGAAAGAAATTGTTGCAACATGCACCCATGTCCAACTCAGCACAAATCGATCCCAATTAAACCAATAAGGTTTCTTGGGATTATACCTCTCATCCTACAATATATGACCCATTAGCATTAGATGCATGAATAACCCATATGAAGGGATATCTACTCACCTTCAACGCAAGAGCTATCTTATGAGTTTGATATTTTGAAAGAACGACAAGGCTTCCAAACGAAACATATCGTGCCCTCGCTCCCCTCTATGTGCAGTCAATATAGAAAATGCAATTCAAATGAACAAAACATGTCTGAAATCGAGGGGATTTTTAACGAGGGGAATCTCTTGCCTAAGACGCGCGTGGTGGTGGCATACATACATTTCAACAATGAGATGCCTTTCACTTTCATTTTAAATACATCGTCGTTCTTCCACATGCTGACGAAGACCCGTGAGCTAGGAAAAATTGACAGAACATGATTTCACGTTCTACAAGCTTGACCCGTCTTCATTTCTAGGAAGGGGGACCCAAGTCCCCAGACTCAGTTTATTGTTCACCACTGCTTCAATGTATGTGGGAAATAATTCTCTAGTTCCGAGTCTATGGATGTATAAAGCTTCGGTCTCTTTAATGTCGAGCTTCAAGATTTTAATACTCGATGTCATTCGTAGCACTTGTTGTTCATATCAGGGTCAAATACCTCGCGGCTCATGTAGACTAATGTCCCAACGCATGAATCGTACGAGTTGTTGCGATTGGACAAATTTGACAGAATCTGGCTCACAATGATGTCTGTGGTATTGACCTCCAACCCATTTTTTAGCAGAAGATTAGAAGGCTTAATGTCTCTGTGCACAATTATGTTAGGATGGAGATACTTGAGACTGTGCAGGACCTTCCTGGCACAAGGAGGGGCTCGGTCATCTGGAGGTCGCACTTCTCAAGCAAGCCTTTGTCCATGTATTCCATCAAAAATTGGATATCCCAGCCCCAATAGGAGATGTCATAGCACTTGAGCACGTAGGGGGGATCCATTTCCCACATGACCTCCATCTCTAGGCATGAAGAGATATTGTTTCCATCGTGGGTGACCTTGCGAGCGTAGAGGGATTGGGTACTCCTGTCTTGGACCTTGTATGCTTTTCCCCCGTTGTCGTGACCTAGAAGTTTCTGTGTCTCAAGCTTCAACTGGTTGAAATCGTCTTCAACATCTCTGGCTGCCACGGGTGTCCCAGGTGTTGGTGGCAAAGGCAACGGGATGACAACGCTTCTCGACGTGGGGTGGTGAAGGTACAGGAATATATCTATTGGAATGCTCACGAACTCTATGCAACCAAGGCAGAGCACATATGAGCTCCTTGGATTCTAGCATTCCCAATTTATAGATTCAGGGTATGTTGGGGCTCAACTTTCTCTACATCCTTCTCAGGATCAGAACTGCCACTTTCTCAAGCCCATAACATGACATAATCAACATTAATTTTGAATCCCATAGCTGGAAACCATGGATACACATCTCATGAATATGAATCTGGGAAGATGTAAGCTATCTTCTCTTATTTCCCTGGGCCTCCCATGAGCAAGTTGAGTCCTCTCTAATACCATGTTGAATTTTTATGTGAGATGATATGTGAGATTGATATATGATCGATATGTTATTAAGATGATGAGTGTTCCATATATAGAAAACATATGATGACCATCCATGAAAAGATATGTTCTTTGGACAATAAATACCTATTTATTTATTATATATATTTATACCTTGTATTTTAAATATTATGTCATAAAACATTTGGCAATTTACACAAGTCACCCACACCAATACTTATAAACTGAGTTTATTGATATGAAGAAAAAATTATAATTTAAGATTAAACCTTTAAAAATAATAAAAATTAAATAAAAAAAATTCAAATATTTATATATATTTGTTTTCCAGAAAAAATATATAATTAATTCTTGTAAACTAGGAATGCTATTTACTGTAAAACTATCACAAATCATTTAAAAACAATCTAAAATGGCCTTGGAATCATAGAATCACCACTATCGAGTGAGTGAGCCATTTTCCTTTCAAAAAGATTAAGAATCTGCCTCACTATTATAGATTATAATTTTCAACATGAGCCACTAGGCTATGATGTTATGGGGACATATGCTAAAGACATCTAAGTGATTGGGCTAGATCCTAATCACACAATTTCTCAAGGATAAACATCCTATACTAAGATCCATTTATGGAATTAAATAGATTTGTTCTTATTAAACAAGAAGAAATAGTTAGTAAATTTGTAATTAATTAATTTAAATTGAAATCCAAACCATCAAAAAGGAATATCTAAGGGAGAAATCCAAAATGATAAAAAATGAAAATCATGCTGCTTCAAATTTGAGGGACCAAATGGAAGATAATGGTAGAATTTGGTGTATCTCCATGCTGGTAGTTGAGATAATGAGCGTATAATGCTCTTTTCTTTCTTTTTCAATTTTAGTGTAAAGCTACTAAGTCACGGCACTTTTATATTCAAAATTCGTTGTCACCGTGGGCTGTCAAAACCATTTTTCTTATACATTAAATGTCATGTGCCCTTTCGGAAAAGAAAATTAATGAGATGCACTAACTTATAGGTAAAACATGTAGTTGTCTATCATTGTCTACAGAGAGACAATTGACAATTGAGATTCTATAAGATTTTATTTTGAAATTATAAACATTGACCAAATTTTTACTGTATAATAAATCTTATATTGAAATTATAAACGTTGACCAATTTTTTACTGTATAATATACCGCCGAGAGGTATTTTCTACACGATATTTCACGGAGTGCCTTTCATTGGCAAAATAAGTATTCAATTTACAAATGTATATAACTTATACATTATTGTTTTAATATTTCTTTTTAATTTTATTTTTTTATGTTTTGGTTTGTTAATTGAAATCTGGTTATATATAACTTATACATTATTCTTTTAATATTTTTTTCTATTTTTTTTATGTTTTAGTTTTTTAATTGAAATTTCGTCATATAAATTTAGATAAAATTACAATTTTTTGTTATATTTTTTCTAATTTTTTGTATATTTTGTTTTTTTAATTAAAATTAAAATTAAAATTTTTTGTTATTTAAATTTCATTTATAAATACATAAATAAATTCAATTTACTGAAAAATCTTTAATCTAATAGGATATGAAATTCATAACCTGATTTCTGTGTATAATAAAATGAATGCTGTAATCGAATACCCTGAATAAATTAGATAATTAGGGAATCACAGATAATGAGGATGAGTTAACTATACCTTAAATGTAAACTAAAGTAGACTCAAGCCCACCTTTCCACGGAATAATTAAAAAAGGAATTTCTGCAATCCATGTAAATAATAATGCCATGTACATCAGCAATAAAGTTTGTGTGATTTGCATTTTCACTAATTTTTTTTTGGGTAGTTTTGGTACAGAAATATAAAATATGTTTCTTCTTAAACAAGTAAACCTAAACCTATGGTTTCTTTCGAGAGATACTAGTAGGGAATTGTAATATGATCTTGGACTTAGTTGACTGTTTAATGCTGTTCATATGGTGGAAAAATGTATGAAGTGGTTAGATAGTCACCTAAGCTCGCTTGAAAAGGTATACAAGGTCCGGAGGAGCGTCCCCCGCTCCCACACTTCAGAAGTTTGAATTTTCCGCACCCAAATGTGTTAGGTGTGAAGGACGTGGAGCGTCTATGGAGGGACGCGCCCGGTCAAAGAAGCATAACTATGGGGCAGCGTCCTCCCTCGCGATGAGCGAATATGCACAAAATTTTATGGAGTGGACTTTTCGTGGACTCATGTCACAAGGTGTTATGAAAAATCGATTTCATACATTTAGGATTGTTGTTTATGGATAAATGTGAGGATGTTATAATAATGTTTATTCAAGAGTTGAATTCACAACTCTTTTGTTTAGGAAAATGGTCTTACTATAGTTTGAGTGGGTCTAATGGTTAAGAACATGTGTTTCTTTTTAAGAGATCATAAGTTCAAATCCAGGGGGGGTAGGGTATGTATACCTCCATAGATTTTACCAGTCAGATTGTGGGGGGGGGGGGGTCCCTTGTCCCACAAAAAAGGGGGTCTCATACGAGGGGAGGGGGTCCCTTGTCCCACAAACAAGGGGGTTTCATACACCAATTTGATCTTAAAAATAGATTATTATTATTATTATAATAAATATTTGAACTTTGAATTTTTTTTGAATTAATTATTATTATTTTTTGAGGTTTAATATTGAATTATAATTTTTCCTCCATATCAATAAACTCAGTTTATAAGCACTGGTGTCGGTGACTTGTGCAAATGGCCAATGTTCACAGCTCAAAGTTTGAAGTGGAAAAGTTCAGTGGAAAAAACAATTTTGAGCTTTGAAAGCTCAAGATGCATGATCTGCTAGTGCAACAAGGGTTGCAAAGAGTGCTAGTGGGTAGGACAAAGAAACTAGAAAGCATGACAAATGAGGAATGGGAAGAACTGGATGCAAAACCACTCAGTACCATTCATTTATGATTGGCAAATGAAGCTCTGCTTAATATCGTAGGAGAGGATACAACAATAGGCTTATGGAGCAAGTTGGAAATTATGTATATGACGAAGTCCTTGATGAGCATAATTTTCTAGAAGAAGCAATTATACAGTTTGTGAAAGAAAGAAGGTACGAGAGTTGTTGACCATTTAAATACCTTTAATACCCTTGTAGTTCAATTGACTAGTATGGAAGTTAAATTTGAAGATGCAAATAAGGCTATTACACTATGTGCTCACTTCCCGAGTCTTGGGATAATCTAGTCACCTCTATTAGCTTTAGCTCAACAAAGGTTTTAGATTATGATTATGTTGTGGGAGCTTTGTTGGTTGAGAAGATGAGGATTAAATCTAGTTAAGAAGCCTCAAATTCAGAGGCGATGCTGGTTAGAGGTCGACCTAAAGAAAAAAAGCATAATCAGAGAAGCTCTTCACGATCTAAGTCAAGGGGCAGAAAGGGTAGAGAAAAATGCTGGTACTGTGGAAAAATAGGGCATCTCAAGATAGACTGTTGGAGAAGAAAATAATCTGAGGAGAAATTTACAAAGGAAGCAAATTTGGCTATAACAAATTCAGGTATGACTAATGAAGTTTTATTTGTTTCTAGTAACTTACAATATTAGGAAGAATGTAGTTAGATTCGGGTGCCTCCCATCATATGTGTTCATATAGAAACTGGTTTATTTCTTACCAATACGTTGATGAGGGTGTAGTGTTTATGCGAAATGGTTTTCCGTGTAAAAATAGTATTTTTACATGAATTAATAATACAAAAGAGACAGAATAATTATGTTTTGTAACTTTATCCAATCCTTCAAATCTGAAGACAAAACTAGTCCTCTCAACCAATACAATATCACCAAATATGAGGACAACCTTGTCCTTCCAAAACAAGAGAATCCGAGGACAACCTTGTCATTCCAATACAAAATAGAAATTCAAACCTCAACTATATTCATAAATCTCCTCTTCTCACGAATTTGTTGTAGAGCACATATACATCTTATTGATGTCACCTGTCATCCTGTACGGATTTGTACCTTCTTAGAAAAATGGATACGTTATTCACCATACTGGAAACCCACGGACATACATAGTTTTCTCTCTTGCAAACTGCGTATACCCTATACACGATTCGTCCTTTTGCAACCCACATATATATGCACCTCACCCATCTGTAAACTGTGTACATACTCAAAAAACTTGTATGGACACCTCCATACACTTCGCTCTCTGACAACTCCTTTCTCTTAGGCCATATTCTCCACCTTGCATACTTTCCTAATTGAGATTACCAATCCTCCTTGACACAACTGCAGACTCACTTATGCCAACTCCATTCTTCCACAATGATGATCTAATGTCACAATGACATCTCTCCTTTATATATGAGTCCAATGAGTGAGTTTTGGAGCCCTTCCTAAACTCAACAATTTATTAAAATATTTTAATCCTCTTTGTTGGTGTGGCACCCCCACACAAACCCACAAAGGCCATCAACTTTCCCATGAGGCCCTAGCCTTATTTTTAGGTTGATTTCATTGAAACTAAAGTCAAAACTGGTGCCAATGAAAATTCCTACATGCCTCGCACCTTGGATTCTAGTGGGAATACCTCCTGAAGCTACAAACAATAAACACTCCCTCTTAGCGAGGGAGGTATCTCATCCACTAACATCTGGATGCACCACTCTCGCACATAGTAGATATAGCTCTAGATCTACCACTTCATATGTACTCCAATATTCCAAACTGACTACTTCATCTGTCAATGTGGCAAATGGGTCCTCGAATAATATCAAAATAAGTTCTACTATAAATTTTGTTTGACTAGCCGCATCCTTAGTCACTGGAACATATTCAAATATCCATTATGTCTTAATGACTACATCCACAGTCACTGGAGCACATCCGACTGTCTGACCTCTCTAACTGGACACATCCTTGGTCACTAAGACAAAGTATGATTGATTGGTTGCATCCTCGATCACTAAGGAAAATCATGTTGTGTAATCTGCCTCACTCGATACTCCCTCCGTGACTGAAGCAAATCCTACTCCCCAGTGCTCCTAATTGGCTGCCTCCTCTACCATTGTAGAAAATCCTGCTGAGACGAGTGTATCCTCCATGGAGGTCTCACATGCCCTATAAGCCTCCTCCCTATGAAGCTCCTATATGACATCCTCAACCCATGAAACATGTCTGTTAATATTGGAATATGCCTCTCTCCCAACTGAACCTGAGGGGTTAATCCCTCTAGATGATCATCTCTCCCTCTGAACCACTAACTCACCCTAAGCTGAGGCTCACTCTGATATCACCTGCTCCTCCTTAAACTTGACTCCCTTTGAGTCTGCACATCCCCTATGGCCATATGCTCCCTATCCACTGCCCTCTACATAGTCCCGGGAGACTTCTCTTCCCTCTAGGATCCTGAGGGATGACTCCCTCTAAACTCTAGCTCCCTCTAAACTTGTACTACTGGTGGGGTCACTTGCCTCACCACTCTCGGAGCCACCTTCTCCCGTTCATCTATCTCTCTTCTTCTTTTGGTCACAAGACTCATAGGTTGGCCCCTTAGCCTATATAGGTTTCCCTCCCTAACTCCAAGAACCACTATTGATATGAAGTTAGACTGTCTAGGCACAAGCATTACGTATCCATCTCGAAAAAATACATGATATCCCTTCCTCTCAATCTTTTAGACTAAGAGGATACTCCTCTTAAGTTATGGCACTCACAACACATTCGACACCCTCAATATCTCTCCTAAGTCTAATCAAAATGATATATCACCGGATTCTCATATTGAATGCTTGGCTCCCATACCAATCTCCACATACAAGTTTGTGCTAGTCTCTGTGAGAGTGTCAAACAACTCTCTATCACCTGTCATATGGGAACATGATCCGTTATCCACCAACCATCTCTCCCTGCTAGATACAATACCTGGAATAGAGGAGACCAACAAGATATCCCTTTGGATCCTGTATGAAACCTCAATAACCTCTGTTGTTGTTGCGTGTTTCCTTCTTCCTCTTCCCCTCCAGTGTGGACACTGTGAAGCATAGTGCCCAAAATAATGACACTCAAAACATCTAATCTTACTAAGATCCTTCTTCCGTCTCGGCTCTAGAGATGCTTCCATCTCAAGAGAATCCCTTCTCCCTGATGAACCTCTTCTATCTGGAGAACCACTTCTACCCTTCCTAGTGTAGGTTGCAAGGGCTTGGTTCTCATCACTGTTAATATTTACCACACCATCCATATCATCTCTAGATACTAACCAGGTCTTCTCCTGAATACAATCTATCCATAGTCAATCAAAGTATGGAAACTTTTCTCATGCACAGATCCCCTGCACAAATGGATCCCAAGACCTAGGAATACCTCTCAATGCTACATTCATCAACTCATCATCTTGTATTGTCTCACCAATAGTTGTGAGTTGATCATAGATCTAATTAATATTCATGAGATAATTGAGAACTATCTCATCAATGGTAATCCCGACAATCTGAAGTTGGTGCTTCAAGTGTAGCATCCTTCTAGTATTCTTGTATTGGTAAAGACCCACCAAAGCATCATACATATCCTTGGTAGTTTCTTTCTCAACAATGTGAGTAATCATGTGGTCCTTCATAAATTCTAGCAATACCCTCGTGACCTTCAATTCCCTCTTCTTGTGGAATGCCAAATCTACTAGATCAGCGGGCTAGGAACCACATTCTCAACATACTCCTTGAGGTCATTCTCTTCCAATATAAGGATAACCCTTGTCTTCCAATCCTAGAAGTTGGTTTCCCCTTCCAACTTATCCTCAAGCTTCAATGTATTCACCATATTGACATACCTAGAAGAAGAAGAAGAAAAAGTACAAAACTCTTCCAGTGTTGTAGCCACAAAGTGTCTCAACATGATTCCCTTCTCTTCAAATCCCAAGCTCTGATACCATGTCAATTTTCACATCCAACTCTTATGTAACTAATTTCAGATCTGAAAATTGCTTCCTAGTCATCTAACTATCATTGAACAACTTTACACTGAAATTATTGACTGAAAACATTTGTAGTGGAAACAACAAGATTAGAGATAAGTCATCAATACACAAGAGACACAATAATTTTGTTTTGTAACTTTATGAAATCCTTCAAATATGAGGAACATAACCATTGCTCTCAACCAATACAATATCACCAAATATGAGTATAGCCCTTTCCTTTGAAAACAAGGGAATCTGAGGCCAACCTTGTCCTTCCAATACAAAATAGAAAATCAAACCTCAATTATATTCAGAAACTTCCTTTGCTCATGAATATGTTGTAGACCACATGTATATCCTACTAATGTCACCTGTCATCTTGTACAAATCCGTACCTATCCAAAAAACCAGATACACGATGTACCTTACTAGCAACCCACAAACATACACAATTTTCTCTCCTGCAAACCACGTATACCATATACATGATTCGTCCTTCTGCAACCCACATATATATGAGCTTCACCCATATTCAAATTGTGTGTTGACTCAAAAAATGTGTACGGAAACGTCCGTACACTTCTCTCTCTTCCACCTTCTTTATCTTAGGCCAGATTCTCCACCTTGTAGACATTCTTAGCTGAGATTACCAATCCTCTTTGAAACAAGTGTAGACTCACTTATGCCAACTCCATTCTTCCACAATGATGATCTAGTTTCACAATCACATCTCTCCTTTATATAAGAGTCCAATGAGTGAGTTTAGGATCCCTTCCTAAAATCAACAATTTATTAGAATCTTTTAATCCTCTTTGTGGGTGTGACACGACCACACAAACCCACAAATCCCATCAACTTTCCCATGAGTCCCTAGCCTCATTTCTAGGTTGATTTAACCGAAATGAAAGTCAAAATTGGTGCCAACAAAAATTATCACATGCCCGACACCTTGGACTCTAGTGGGAATACCTCCCGAAGCTACAAAAAATCAACAACTACAATGCTACCTGTACTCCTGAATAATAGGGCTTACAACAATCCTAGGGAAATCAACTTTCCTATGGCTAATCTTACAACTTGAACCAACAACTTATGTGGTGTTAGTTACAACCAATCATACACCCAATGCAACACATATTCTTGATTACAACATTTGATCTTAGGTACAACAAGCATTTGAATTCTTCATAACAACACCAAGGTTACCATTTCTCCTTGCTATCAATTATATGCCCAAAATATAAGCCCAAGATATAAATCCATTTACATATCATCACCATGCATACCTTCTGCCTCATATCCTCTTCAACTGACCTGCACTATAATATTATCTTTCTCCATGAACCATCTTTGGTATTATTTCTCCTCTAGAGTCATTCACTTACTACGCATCTCCATTTGCATCTTCAAAATCATGATTCAATGTCTTGGATCTCCATGTTTGACCTCACTTGTCATTTGTTAGAGTATCTAATTCTAACAAAACAACTATACCCGTATTGAGTTAGCTAAGCTCAATATATATAATGTAGGGCCATTAACCTCCCATTCAAACTCATGATCTAAAGAATTATAATTCAGGATTCCATACAATCCCATGGACAACAAGTCCATTCATATTCTTTTCAAATTTCTCTTCTTTGATGGAAGCTATCATACTTTTGACATAGTAGTCCTGCCTCATAAGGATTTGGTGTAGATGTACGCTCAACAATAAAGTTGTATGCATATTTTTTAGATGGAATAAGAAGAAGCATACACTGTCGCACACCCTTGTAACTACACACCCTATTCTTTTGGCTTCCCTCACCCTTTATGCACCCTTTCCTCAACCCCTTCTCCAGGTTCTATCTTGTCAACAACTCATCAATTTAGTTTCACGTCAACATTTATATCTTTCCAGGTTCCTCTTTCTTTGGATAATTTCCATCAAGATAAAAATCAATGTCTCTTAGAGATGGATTTGGTCCTCAACCTCAAAATATCTTCCCTTAGGTTCCATTCGAAGAACCCTGAATTTTCCACTGCCATGTCCAACTCCTCCTATTGTCAATGGGAAACATATAAATATTTGCATGGATTTGTCATGGATGGAGGTCTGAACTTCCGGTATGGAAAACGCTCTTTATAAAAATATTCCATCGCAATTAATCTACCAACTACACAATGTTACTCTGCATGAAAATGTGAAGACAGATGGAGTATATGCTCAAATGACATTACAACCCTTAAGTGTTCAAGAGAAAAATAAATCGTCTTAACTAGCTCTCAATGTTTCCATGCAAAGCATACAACCAACTAATTACTTTTGTAAAATGCTAATAGCAAGCAATGCCTTCACTCATTGTGGATTCTCAATTCCACCCAGTGCCACTAAAAAAAAAATTCCTCCACTGGATTTCACTCAATAACCTCCTATCCAAGAGCTTGTTGTTAGGGATCTTCGTGACAATGAATGGAAATTTTGGCATATTTATCGGGGTCAACCCAAATGACAAAATCATGGCTCCCTCTCCTATGACTGCAACTCATCCATTTATTCAATCGACTACTTCTCGACTTTGGTTTTCTTGCACGATCCCTTTCCTAACAGTGACATCTCTTAGCTCCTCAACAATGACTCCATCTCGCTAGTGGGGACTCTCTCTAATATGGGAAACAAATAACTCTCACACTAATACATATCTAGTAGCAAATCTCTCTCAACCCATTACTCTCACTTACGATAATCCACTACTCTAGTCTCTCCATGTTCCCGAGCCCTCCCATAAGGGAGTCAAGACCAAGCTTGCTCTGATACCATATTAAAATGAGATAGTAGAGTTTATTACACACAAAGAATGTGTTGAGAATTCTATTGAATTAATGTAATGATACATATAAATATAACAAGATTTGTCTCAAGATATATAAACTACCTTGATCACTCAATCTACTAGTTGAGTGAATATCTCAACCTCACACCAATCTAGGAAGCATCTAGTTGGAGAGAATATTTCATATCCATCTAGTTCCAACAACCTCCTAAAGACTATGAACAAAATCTTCTCATAGAGATGAACTCTACTGAATAATGGCTAATAATCATAACAACCTCAAATATGATCACACATAATGCAAGTAGGAGTTACATATTCTAACAAATTTCTCATTGACTCATACAAAAAAATAAAAATAAAAGTCATTTCTTTTTGTGAAATAAAAAATCATCATTTCTATTCAGACATTGAATGAAAATTGTATTGATTATATACATTTTATTCAGACATTAAATGGAAATTGCATTGATCATATACACATACTATGCTTACATATTAAATGGACATATCATTTCTATTCCATTTAAAAATAATTATCAAGCTTGCATTTTGTCCCTTTCTTATTTTTTATCTCAAGCCACCCCCTTCACAAAAGTTCCATAGTGATTAACTATAAATTAGAATAAATATTTTCATTATTTATATGGAGTACTATTTATTTATTTGAATAGTGTTGTAAAATTTATCAAGTCTATTCATTCCATATAGTAGGGATTCATTTACCACACCATTACTTGAGCAGGACATTTTGGGAATCGCGCAGGAGTAAACTGCGCGACAAGTCGGATGAAGAGTAGTGCCCGTGAAAGAAATGAAGGAAGTTAGTGCATTTTGAGGACCAACACACATGAAAGGAGGAAGTTAGTTAGGATGTTTGTTCCATTTTGTAATGGGCTAAGACCTAATGTAAATGTATAAATATGTATGGGTTTTGGGTAGAAAATAGTCAATTTTTTTAGGAGAGTTATTTGGAGAGTATGTTATGGATGAGTGAGTTCTGAGTTGAGTATTCATTGTATGTGAGAATGAAAGGGTATATTTAGTAGAATTGGATTATCATGTATGAGCACAATGAACACCTTTTGTAAGAAACAATGATGAATAATAAAATAAGAAGCTTGTCGTTGTGGACGTAGCCCATTTTGGGGTGAACCACGTTAATTATGGTGTCTTTTTGTTCTTTTGTGATGTGTTTGTTCATTTTTCTGGTTATTGTATGCACTTAGTCATTGAATGATTAATATGAATAAGTGATATGATGGTTCTGCACACACGATGAATTGTCTAATGAATGAATGTTAGCTATGCTAGTAAGAATGAATTCCTCCCTTTCGTTCATGACTGCGGAAATATGGTTCCTACAGTCCCTATAAGTAACTCACGTGAGACTTCACCTGCTTGCGGGTGATGCCAAAAGGGCCGGTATATTTAGGGATTTTTTGGTGATTTAATGTTGAACCCTAGGTCTACCCACTACACGCCAACAAATGGTTATGTCGTCCGGACTATGATCTATGACTGAGGGGAATGTGGAGACCTATTAAGGAGGATATTGGAAAATGGTTGGACACAAAGGAGATCGAGTTTTTTGTAGATTAGAACAAGAATCCATAGATCAATGCAGAAAAATGGCTACAGAGGCATGTGTTTACAGATTTGCATGAAATTTTCTTTGTTGATTTTCTAAATATTTTAGAGGAGTGGATCCAGAGATTAGTTGAACAAAAAAAAAAAATCACACTAATGTTCTAAAAAATTAGACTCCAAAGTTAATTAAGAAAGTCAATACTATAATTAATTGAGTATCGCGCACAGTTGATTTCCGGTTGTATAATATAATAGGAGGTTACATTACTGAATTTTCTATAGATTGTACTTAGTCGTATAGTGTTGTTGAAAGGGAATTCTTTAAGGGACCACATGGAATAAACTTGAAGTCACTATCTACTTGGATTAAGATCTTGTTGTGTCATAAGGGGGTTATGAAGACAGAATATGATTTCTATAGAAACTAAGCACTTTCGTGCATAAGGGGGAATGGGGGTTGACCGTGGAATGGTCTTAGTGCTACATGGAAGAATGAATGAGGAACATATGGGATGATGATGCCAAAAGAAGAAGAAGAAGGTGTGACAGGAGAAGAGATTGGGGTATTGTGCAGTGGAAAGAGGTTTCGATATATTAGGAAGAGGATTGTGGCTAATAAAGAGGAGTAGCATAGTGATTTTGAAGAAAGAGACACTGGCATAATACTCCATATCATAACATGCAAAGAATGTCGTCTCAGTCCAGTAGAAGAAGATCCCACTCAGGATAGACTCTGCGTCGAACCCACAACCCCTTGTGCATCTCCAAGATCTGAATAAACTTTGTTGATTGCAGTTAGTAAGAGAGGTAAGGATAACAATCAAAATAGTGGAAGTAGTACAATAAC
>JZKD02S2432019.1:12709-27844 GCA_000966675.3 Picea glauca
GGGGGGGGGGGAGATTTGCGAAGTAGGATTCACAGGAATAATTTCCTAGTATGGGGAAATCTCTGGACGAGGGATAGTTATGGGTCTCTAAATCACTGACCGTATGTTTTATATATCTCTCCCTGTTGATTCTAATCATGTTCTTGTATCCCTTCAGTGGTAGAAAAAGGTGTGCCCATTCCGTGCTGAAGCATCTGTTTATCTTTTCAGACCAATCTCGACTCAGTAATAGCCCATATGCCTCTAGGATATCTACTACAATAATGTCAATCACTTGCAGAAACATGGGGTGTGTCGATATTCTGATCATCACATCTTTGAGTTCTCCTATGACCTTGACTTAGGTCCTATCTAGTTGTATGACATGTTTGTTAGTCTTGAGAGGAATGACATTCAATTTCTTGCAAATAGACAAGGGCATGACGTTGGAGGATGCCCCAGAATCTACCAAACAATTGTGGAGGTTACTATTTAATATTGCAAACAGTAGGAGGAACGGGGGGACAAAATATTTTTCCTTTTTATCTCCCGAACAGGTATTCACAATTGGTTTTCCCACCAGATCTTTGTGAGTCAAATTTCTTTCTAGGCCATTGCCCGTCCTCGGGTTTTTCGTAGAGTTCAAGGCCTGTAATAGAAATTCTTTCTGTTGAGGGATCCTACATATGTCCATAACTGAAATATTGGCCTTTAGCTTCTTCAAATATTCGACCATGTTGTAATCTAGTTTGGGCGATTCCTGGGTATGAATGCTTATAGGATTTTTACTGAAAGTGAAAGATGTTTTTGGGTGGTCGGGATTTAACTTAATTTGCAAGGCTCAGGTGGCGTTGGTATCTTTGGAATCAGACAGGCCCTTACTGCATGTCTATATCACCGAAAATTCCACGGGTTGGTCTCGAGACTCAACTAAATCGTCAGAAGGCATGATCAGGTCAGGATCCCATATCAACATGGTTGTATCTTGTGGTGGGTCAACTTCTTCCTGGTCAACAATATTCACAACCAAACTGCTTGGTTGTTCAGGTCAGGGAGACTTTGTCTAGAAGCTGATTGGCCATAAAATTCATGGCATGTACCCATTGAGGGCAGTCTCTTTCAGAGTGGTTTTGCTAATGATAAGTACAGAAAGAATCAGATGCGACATTCCCTAGATCGATATTTAAGTTAGCAGGGGGAGGTTCAATTTCTTTCAAAGGAGGGTTTTAGAAAGGCTTATAGGTCCTTTGGACTTTTTTTCCCTCCCCTGCATTTCTCTTCATGTCTATGATTTTTTTTGATAATTTATTAACCATGTATTGTAGATATTCTATGTCACCATTACCTTTGTCAGGAGTTTGTTCAACTGGTTTTCCCAGAGGTCTAGTCAAAAGGAGTCCTCTCCTGGGAGGGGGCTGGATTTCTTTTTTCACTAAGGAAACCTAGCCCTCTTTACATCCTTTCATCTAGAATTCTATTGTCTTGGCCTCCTAAAAATTTTCCGCCAGGGTTTTCTTAGTGGCTCTTTTTACAAACAAAAAAATAGAAGCTGGGAGTGCGTTGGCATAAACCTCGATTTTCAACTCTTGAGTTGGTTTTTCCACGGGCTAGAATTTTTTTAAGATGGTTGTGAATCTCTAATTGAAATCTTTGACCCTCTCTTTCAAACTCATGGTGGTTGTGAACAACTCAACAATCAGGGCTCCCGTAGTAGTTTCCTCTGCAAATTTTTATAGATTTTTTTTCTGGAACTTGGTCCAGCTGGTTATAGATCCTACTGGCAAATTGAAATACCACGTGGAATCTAAATTTTCAAATGTGTAGGGGAAAATTCTGTAGACTACGTCTTCATGTTGAACATTCATAAGTCTAATCGCGAGTATGAAATTCTTGATATGATCTTCAGGTAAACCCAAAGTTTCAGGGTCATACTTAGGAAGCAGTTTCTCCAAATGGTGGGGAAGATTATGTACTCTTCCAAGGACAACCATGACATATTCAACCAACTAGGGTTGATTGTTCTGAAGTAGGATTTCTCTTTCTTCCTCATGGTTATTATTACCCTCCATATATTCAAAATATGAGTCTAACTCTTTTTCTTCCGAAAAGTCATTTGGCTCAGAGACGTCGATGGCTGGCGTTTCAAGTATTAGATCAAGAGGTTCTTGGATTTTGGTAATTTCAAAATCTATTAAGTCTTCTATGGAGTGTACGAAAACATCGTTGTGAGTGCTAACCACTAGTCTTCTTTGTTGTTTTCTTCGAGGGAGGATGGGAGCTAAGGACAACACATTGATCTTTTGGGCGTAGGCTCTAGTGATTCTCCTGAATTGATTCACTTCCTCGTGAGGAAGGGCGTAAGGTATTTCAAGGTGAAAAGGTTCTTCCTCAGGCTGGGGTGAGTTATCCGTTTATGGAATAATCAACGTGTGCAGACTGTCTTGTGAAGGACTATCCATGCATGTGGGTTGTTACGAATCTGTAGGTTGTTTTGAATGATAGATACAATATATATTCAACCATTCATTCTCATGCCCTCATTATAGCGCCAATTCTATTGATGGGTCCTAAATCCCTTGACTCAACAGTAGGAACCAAACCCACCACCGAGGCCCAATTAGACTCTGCAACATTTAAAATGAAATGGTTCTCCATATATTGCGATCTGACCAATTTATCGATGGAATTTTGTGTTTTCTTGTGAAGGCTCTTCCTTCAGTTAGTACTGTTTTATTCTTTATTTTCTTTTGTGTGGGGCTGATATGAGAGATGCAAACCAATATAAACCAACTTGACAAACAACAGGATTAAGTTTTAACTACTGGGTAAGAGGTTAAGCTTTGGATAACCCATTGCTCAACATGCAGACAATTACTGT
This sequence comes from Picea glauca, assembly GCA_000966675.3. Taxonomy (NCBI): domain Eukaryota; kingdom Viridiplantae; phylum Streptophyta; class Pinopsida; order Pinales; family Pinaceae; genus Picea; species Picea glauca. The sequence goes on from JZKD02S2432019.1 coordinate 15,567, forward strand.
ATACCACAAGCCTAGTACTAATACATTAACCATGTGAGAATCCAATTAATGTCTGAGAAACTAACTATCAGAAAGAAATCACATATGTAATAAGATAATGGCAAGCAAAATAATTCATCTACCATAACCCTGCATCACATAATCACACAACAATTTATCTTCATCATTAAAGCAAAGAACATCAAAACATTGCACCAGATAACTTGACAACATAATTAATTGCTCTTACTCATTACTGCATCATTCATAAAAAATGATAGGAAGTAGTTCTTATCCAAGTCCAATCACATGCATCTGATGAAAATAGCTTGTCTTTGGTCCATAAGGACTTTTCAATTCATAGTAGTCTCAAAATAATTCTTAACAAACAAAAAATAAAGAGTCTTACAATAACCATTGAACCTTTGCTAATTAGCCAGTGTATTTATTTATAACATAAACTTTTAACTGAAACTAACGGCTAAGTGCAGTTTAAACAAAAAAAAAAATCGCCACGTGGTGTTATCTTCTAACAGCTTCTTCAAAAGATGACCTGAGATACTTCTTTGGAAGGGTGACTTCTCTCGTATTCAGTCCAGCTGACAAACAATTCTTCACGTGTTTGGGCCCATGGAAATCTATGTTGTTCCATCGGGGCCGCATATATTCCCCTGATGTCTACTGTATGCGCCCAATACTTTACTAAACTTGAGTTCAACTGTTGTAGCATGGTCTGGGCTCTGATCATATGTTCTACAAATTATTGTACTTTCCTTGGCCTCACATCGACTATCTTTGTAGACTCTTTGGTCCATAACAAATCTTGTTCGACATGCATATTGACCATGTCACTCAGGTTGATGAAATTATCGGGGTGTCGAACTCGGGGAGCCCGACATCTTTCATTATTTTGTTAATTTTATCCCAATGCTTCCTGCACCTGGTCCATTGTTCTTGGATCTCTCTATATGGGTCCTGAGACATCTTATCCCAGCACTCAGTGGATCATTTCATGCAGTTAAGACTACTTTTTCCTACCATCCGAATGCCATGTTTTTCCTTATCTCGACCTTGTTGGACTACCTCTATGTACTCGAGTCTTTCTACCACTTGTTGTGCCCTTTCATACCATCGCTCCATCTCCTTGCATGTCATGAGGGCCATGAGAGTGTCCTCTTGGAACTCATCTATGTTCTTGGTTAGCAGGTGTCTTTCCTTCTTGAACTCATTGTAAACTCCTGCGAACTCACCTCTTAGATACACAACGGTCTGCGTGGTGCCTTTATAGTATTCAACAAGATGGCACAAGTGATCGAGATATTTTAGGGAAGAGGCTAGTTCCTTTTAATCCCTCCTGGATCTATCCAAGGTGGCATCTTAGAGGGCCCTTCCTATTTCAACCAGTTCAAACATATGAGCACCTTCTATGTTGATCAAGTTCTCCTCTGTGGTAACTAAGATGGAGTGATCGAACAAGATCATTCTTTTCTTCATAGTCCTTTGAACAATGGTCTTTCTCTTTTGATCGTAGTAGATTGCATAGACATCTGCTACCTCATCTACTAGCTCTCGTATCTGCTGATCACCCCATGTTAGTTTGTTTCCCAAACTACCGGTGGTGTATATTTGTTCAAGATTGGACTCTCGAACTTCCTCGCTGTACATTGCGAGTCCGAATCCTACTTGTCGCTCGTCGGGGATTTGAGTTTTGGGAAGAATGGAGGTGTCAGGTGTAAATGTGTTGAAATTGCATATAATAGATCTAACTAAACAATGATACACACATTTTCAGAGATAATTGGAAAAGGAAGAAGAAGGAGAGAAAGAATGGAAAGAATTCACATTAACCGTTATGAATAATGAATAATTTGCACATGATATACTCTATATAACTCAATGAATTCGACTTGAGGTGAACCAAGTCACCATAGTGGTGGTCTAGAGTGATATGGACACACACCAGTATTTACGAGAGTGAACTGCCACCTATTCTAGTCTCTCAGTCAGTTACGGGAGTGAACTGCCACCTAGTTGAGTTAACTAGTCAACTAGTCTTCAGTTAACTGATTGGATAGAAAGTAGTGAGGAGTTAACTCAAGGAAACAAGGCTAATGCACCACTCAGGTGATGTTACCAAGGCAAGGTCGAATTATCACAGTGATGATCCCAATGTTGCATGGTGATGATCCCAATGCAACATCTAAATTCAACTCAACTAGTCAAACTGAAGTGTGAATTGAAAGAGAATATTCTCCAGGTGGAATATTCTCTCGTAAAATATAGGAGACTGGATAATGACTAATTGTGACTAATAAACAAATAAAAAACTTAGGAAAAAAAAATCCTAGGTGTGTGCATGAATTAACTCCAACACCCCCCATGAACATCATGCCGAAAATAAATATTGGGTCTCGGCAACAAGGCCATGTTAGGTACCCAAGTACAAAAGATACATTGAAAATAAAGTGAGGAAAGAGGGAAAAACTCATGGGAAAACCCCCCCCTCGAGGTACAATGTATGTAAAAAGAAGAACTATAGTTGCTAGGCAATTGTGTCCTTCAATCCAAGACGACCTTGCAGAGAATGGAAATTTTTCTCAGTGAAGGTCTTAGTGAAAATGTCTACCATCTGTTCTGCTGAAGGATAGAACTATAAGTCGATGATCCCCTCATGTACTAAGTCTCAGATGTAGTGCATGTGGATCTCGACGTTATTTGTTCGCTGCCTCTGAACTGGATCTCTGCAAAACTTCAAAGTTCTCTGGTTGTCACACCAAATGACAATCGATTGATGAAAATGAATGCCCAACTCAGTGAGAAAATGTTGTAGCCACATAGCCTGAATGGTTATGTTAACTACCCCTATGTACTCTACCTTGGCTGAATGTAAAGCAATGGCAGCTTGCTTCTTGCTCAACCAATAGATAGGCCTGAAACCAAGACTGAGTGAGTAACCAGATCTAGACTTGCAATCAATGCTATTTCTAGCCCAGTCGAAATCAATAAAACCAATGAGATCTAATGTAGATTCTGCTGCATAATGAATCCCAAAGGTGATGGTGCCCTGTACGTATCGAAGGATACACTTTGCAGCTTTCCAATGTAGCTCATGCGGCTCCTGTATGAACTTGGAAACTGTGCCAACTGCATATGAGAGGTCTGGTCTGGAGTGTGTAAGATACAAGAAGATTCCCACTAGTCATCTATACAGTGTTCTGTCAACCAGTGGAGTATCCCCTCCATCCTCAAGTTTGACTCCTGATAGGAAAGGAGTCGGAGAAGACTTGCAGTCTGTCATGTGAAATCTCTCAAGGACATCTCATGCATACTTGGCTTGAGACATTTTGATGTATGATGCATCCTAACTGATCTCAAGTCCAAGGAAGAAGTGTAGTAGACCCATGTTCGTCATCAAAAACCTGTCATGAAGAATCCTCTTGACTGCAGCAATCACTGAAGTTGAGCAATCGGTGATCAACAAATCATCGACATACAAAACTAAAAGTAGAAGTGAATCAGTCATCCTAAGCATGTATACATTCAGGTCTGATTTACAATGTAAAAATTTCTGTGACAACAGGTAGGAGTCCATCTTGGCATACCATGCCCTCAGAGCCTGCTTGAGGCCATAAAGTGACTTCTTCAATCGACAGACCAAAGATGAGTCCTGCATAAATCCTTGGGGATTCTCCATGTAGATCTCCTCAGAGAGATCACCGTGAAGAAATGTATTCTTCATGTCCATCTGATGGACTTCCCATCCCTTGGCTGCCACAATGGCAAGTGCCAATCATATGGAATCTATCTTCGCTACTGGAGTGAAGGTCTCATCATAGTCAATACCATGAACCTACTAAAATCCTTTGGCGACAAGCCTGGCTTTGTATCTGCTGATCTGTCCATTCGCTACGCTCTTGGTCCTGTATACCCATCTGCATCTGACAAGTTTCCTCCCAGAAGGAAGGGGAACTATATCCCAAGTTTGGTTCTCTAGGAGGGAGTTGTACTCCTCCTACATGGAGGATTCCCAAAAGGGATTTCCAGCAGCCTCGCCATAAGACTGTGGATCTGAAGACTGAACCAAGAAAATATGCCTAGAAGGCAATGGTTTAGTGGTAGTGAGTGCAATAGGAGGCTCCTCGAAATCATATCGAGTCCTCCTAGTATCAGTTGGATCACCAACGAGATCCCCTGCATCCTGAAGAGTAGTATGTGCCCACTTAGGCCTTTTCTCTGGCTTTGCAACTGCATTTGGATGCTCTGACTCTGGATCTGATTGTATTGACTCTGAATCTAAATCATCTAATTCCTCTGAATCATAACTCTCATCTAAAGAAGAATCAACATGTGCATGCTTATCATCTTGGACAGGTGGAAGAGTGAAGGTGTCTGCATGTGACTGCTGAGGTACATGCGAGACACTTTCCTCAAATTGGACACTACGCTCAATGATGATTCGGTTCGAGGAAAGATTAATAAGCCAATATCCCTTCACACTATCGATGTATCCAACAAAAATGAACTTAGTGCTCTATGGATCAAGTGCCTTCCTCTTTTTAGAGGGAATGCGGGCCCATGCAAGAGAACCAAAAATGTGAAAGTGGGTCACTTCCAGTTTGAGGCCGCTCCAAGCCTCATAGGGGGTCTTATCCTTGACATATCTATGTGGATATTTGTTTTGGATGTATGTTTCACAGTTAAGTGCTTCGACCCATAGTCTCTGTGGCAGTGAATTTGCATGCAACATGCAAGATGCCATCTCCTTTAGAGATCGGTTTTTCCGCTCAGCAAATCCATCTAATGTGATGCTCCTGAATCTATGATCCAAGCATCGAGAGCGGAGTTGATTGCAATCAAGGCAGGGCTAGAATTGCCTTTCTTGAAATTCAGATCTTCTGGCTTCTTCTTCTTTGCACCCTCGAGGATGCGATATTCAAGTTTGTTTTTCTAAAGCATATGAGACATCATATCTATTTGTTTTTTCATGCATGCATATTCCAAATGGAATCCTTTGTGACAGTATGTGCATTTCTCTCCTTTTCTTCCCTTTTCTCCTTTGGATCTGGAGGCATCGGTGAAGGGTTTTGTGTACCCTTCCTTCTTCGTATGTGAATGAGCTTTCTGCTTATATTTATCTTTATATTTATAATATTTGTGGCTGCCATCATGCACAGGGAGTGCATGTGCCCTTGGGCCTTTGATTGCGCCCATGTTGATGAGCTTGGTTTTCTCTTGTGTCAAGGATTTGATAAAGTCCTCAAGAGAAGGCATCTTCCAGGTGGCTCTAGAGGTGAATCTCACAGTATGGAATGTGGATATGAATACAGATAATTCAATACCAATCTTGGAGAGAATGGTGAGAACCATTTGTTTCTCCTTCTTCGATTTATCAACCCTGCAAGCTTTGAGTTGCGATAGTAAATCCTTGAATTTTGTAAAGAAATATTGGATATTCTCAAAGATTTTTGGATCCAATGTGAGAAGATCCACCTCGAGCATGTATCCCCTCATCTCATCCTATTTTCCAAATATCCCTTCCAATATGGTCCAAGATTCATTGGGAGTCTTACAGGAAGATATATGAAAAAGGAGATCGGGAGAAATAAGACTGCAAATTGTTGTGAGTGCCTCATCGATGTGATTTAAGTACTTGGATTTTTCTATGGCTGATGTCTGTTCTGTATCTGTATTCATGGTTAACCTATACAACCCTCTATATCGGATATGTATGGCTATTTTATCCTTCCATGCAAAATAGTTGTAAGGTGTAAGAATGAATTCTTTTTGGAATTCCATCTTTCTGCTATCTTCAATCTTTTGTACCTACAAAACATCTTGGTGTAGATTTTTCTTAGCAGCCCGTCAGCTCTGATACCATGTAAATGTGTTGAACCTACATAGAATAGATCTAGATAAACAATGATACACACATTTTCAGAGATAATTGGAAAAGGAAGAAGAAGGAGAGAAAGAATGGAAAAAATTCACATTAATTGTTATGAATAATGAATAATTTACACATGATATACTTTGTATAACTCAATGAGTTCGAATTGAGGTGAACCAATTCACCATAGTGGTGGTATAGAGTGATATGGACACACACCAACAGTTACGGGAGTGAAATGCCACCTATTCTAGTCTCTCAGGCAGTTACGGGAGTGAACTGCCACCTAGTTGAGTTAACTAGTCAACTAGTATTCAGTTAACTAAATGAACAGAAAGTAGTGAGGAGTTAACTCAAGGAATCAAGGCTAATATGCCACTCAGGTGATGATACCAAGGAAAGGTCCAATTAGCATGGTGATGATCCCAATGTTGCATGGTGATGATCCCAATGCAACATCTAAACTCAACTCAATTAGTCAAACTGAAGTGTGAACTGAAAGAGAATATTCTCCAAGTGGAATATTCTCTCCTAAAATATAAGATACTGGATAATGAATAATTATGACTAATAAAAAAATAAAAACCTTAGGAAAAATAAATCCTAGGTGTGTGTGAAGTAACTCTAACATCAGGTATAGAATCGTCACTTACTTGCTCATCAGCCGCAGAACTGTTGATTTCCTTTTGCGGGGATCCTTTCTTTGTCTCCTCCGGTTCGGACTCGTCATTCAGATTCTCTTTGGTTTCCAATTCGTTGGGTTCTTTTTTGTCGAGGCCACTTTTGGATTTTGTTTCCTTTTGCGAGACCTCCTTGTCTTGAACTTTGTGCTCATGGGAGGAAACTTTATCAGGACCTTTTTCCTCTTGGACACACACCGGGGAGTTGTGAGATGGTTCTGGGCTTTCATCGTCGCTATATATATGTATAAGTTTGCTAAGGGGATTAGGCACTCATGTTTCTATTGACACCCATCATGCCTCTGTTTTATTTTTCATGTCCACAGAGGAATTTACTGGTGATGTTGTGGATCCAGTGCTACCTAACCCATCAGTGTTCCCAAGGTTTGTGGACTTGAGGCCTCTTGACTCCGTCGGGATTTGTTCTTGGGTATTCGTTGGAAGCACGAGTGTTATGATAAGGTACTGATCATCCTACATATGTTTCATTAGCAAATGGATTTGCTGGTACAAAATTTCACCCATCCCCTGTGTAGCTTGAACTTCAGGGAAATCCTTGATTTGTACCGGGGATTGCTGATAAACTCTTGCCGCCTCGATGCCCTCTTGGGGATCACCTATTTCTTCACCCGATTCAAATTCTACAGTTCCTTCTCAGGTCCTGATAATTTCTTGAGTTGTCTACTCTAAATACGTCGCTTGCTCTTCCCAACTCATAGCGTTGAACCTGGTTGTTCGAGGATCAACCCTCTTTGATGCAACTTCATCCCAATCTTGAGCATTTTTCGGTGAAAATTTCATCTTCGAACTGATCATGGGCATAAGGAAAACAAAATGATACCTGCGATGCATGTTGTAGGACCAGGCCCTTGGGATTGTGTTTGCGAAATTGGCCGGTGTGGAACCATAATTCTAGTTGACTCAACCATTCTTGCTTAGCATGCATGGTAGCTTTGACCACATAGAAGCCAATATGAAACCCATACAGATTGAAGGCCCTCTTATTGTCATTTACTAAAGTGGCATTGTATCCTTGCAGGATGGTCTAGTAGCAAATTTCCCCTAACACTAGTCGGTTGGGAACATATTTGGGTAACAAATGGGGTGCCCCTATGGCTTCAAAAACCCTAATCTAGGTTTCACGCTCGTCTAGATACCAATGACCTACTTTGGATATAACCTTTTATTCTTCTTTTGACAGCCTAGGGAAATCTTTCTTGAACAACAAAAAATAGATACATGCTATAAACTGGTCACAGATAAGAGCATAGGATTTTTTTGTACCTTTTATCCCATAAGATGTTGAAGTATACATGGACCAGAAGCTCCGAGGAGTGCCAGTTCAAGTTCATTCCTGAGAAAAATTTCCTGGCACAAATGATGTCTAACAGATACGAGGCCATGTAGAAGGAGGGGTTTTCCCCCTCTTTTGGCATCTGGGCTTGTCTTATGTAGGTGCTCAACTATTTGGAGAGGATGATACCCCAATTGAAACCCATGCCTGAAATGGCCACCGTATAAGCTAGGGGAATCCAAGCCTCTAAAAATCGGGAGCAATCTTTCTCACCATGCAACCTGCAAAGAAGAGCCATCAAGTATATGTATGGTTCCCTTAGATTGGTCGTTGGGTACCAGCCGATAGTCTGGTTCATGAATTTTTTGTCTTCCCTCCACCATGACACCATGATTTTGCTGGTATCGTGTTATGCATAAAAAATCAGAATGAAATCAATGCTCATATTTTCTTATGACTTTCTGAGCTTGTAGTAACTATGAACCTCTGATGGCAAGAAAACCCCAATGCATCCACCATTATCATCATTAATCAAACATTTATGTGCATCGGTGTGGTCAATGAGCCACTTTAGGAGCTCAATGAAAGGAAACATTGGAGTTCGGCTTGCCACCATGTGTAGATAATCCCTACGGATGTTTGGGAGGACATCATCATCGAGATTCCTTGTATCAGGATCGGTATGCGGGGTATACTCGAGGGGTTGTTCCTTCTTGATCTTCATAAACAATTCTTCCTAGTGAGGGAATGTTGTTTTGGCTCCAATGTTTTCCTTTGTGTCCCCAAAGGTCGGGGGTTGGATGAAGGCCTTCTTGGTAGTTGTATTAATGAGAGGCATCGGTTTGGGGGTGAATTCTAATTGTCTTGCAACTACTGGGGAGGAGCCCTCTCCTGCTTCTGGTTCTTGCATATTTGGCACTCTCAAGGATTTCCTGGTGGAGGGTTTCTTTAAAGGCATTGTTCCTACAATTAAAAAAAACTTTAAACATGTGTACAGAGCAGAGTTGGGTTGAGAACATAAAAGGGAAGCGTAAAACACCACGAGTGGATACATACCTGTAATTCTTGCTAAGATAGTTGTCTAATACTCACTGAACTTTGGATGACTTCTCTGGATCATTAGCCCTTCTCCTATGTTCATTCTGAACTGTAACAACCCTTGTTAAATAGTTGCATAGGTTTATCAAGAGTAGTTAATTAAATAATTAACTGTCCTAGTGTGTATTAGTTAAATAAAGATTATTTATTTATTAATTGTTCAATCATTGATTAATCAACACATTTATGGTTTGGATAAGGTAGTAAATGGACTTTAATTTATTTATGATAAGGTTTTACGTATGACAAGGGATAAGGTAGTAAATGGATTTTATTTTATTTATGATAGGACTTTGCGTATGACAGGGGATAAGGTGGTGAATGAAGGGGATATGACGGGGGAGAGGCCTACAAGAGATCTTTATGAAAATTTGGGGAGGAAACATTATTTTTGGGAGGAGGACTGTATTTCCTGGTTTGGTGGATATTTTTCTGGTTTTTGGGAGTTTGGTTTTGGAGATTGGGTGAACTGTTGCAAGGGGCACCTGGTTGCTGGGAGTTTTGGGCTCAGGGACGAGGAATCCTCATGGAATCCTGGAGCTAGGGAGCTGAATAGGCTGCTCCTAGTTGGCTGGGTGGTTAGTCCATTTTGGGTAGGGTTTGGTCAGAGCATCAAGCAGAGTCTGGGTAGAGCAACAGAGAGGACAACCAGGACAACCAGAGGTCGGTAATTTAGCATCGGACAGAGGTATTTTTATTTATTTATGCATTCTCATGAAAATGTGATGGTTATTTAAATTTATTAGCATGTTGTTCATAAATATAAATTTCTGCTACTTATATGCTGAATGAAATGGCCTATTGCTTATGCTGAATAATCTTATTTGTTTAAATTTACAAATTTTTCTTTAGGCTTTGTTAAATATGGTTCCTACACATGGTATCAGAGCTTCAGTTTGAAGCACTAGAGCCTTAAGGGCCTACCTACCTGCCTACCCAACTTAGGAATGGAACTGTACCCACCCAGAAATTTAAACAACCTCGAAACCCTTTAATTAGATGAAAATCCAAGTTCCAGCTCCACCTCTGCCTAACCTGCAAGCCAAGCACATAAATTTTTAACAAAAATATAAATATAAATAATATACATATTGAAAATGTAAAGGAAGTAGAGGCCTTACACTTGGTAATATTGTATAGCAAATAATGTAATGACTCATCTAATTAGCTAGAAAAATTAATTATGAACAACCCATAATTACCTTTGCATGTGACTTAACTACGATTAAGTCATATATATTTGTATGTCAACAATTATAGTGAAAAATAATAAATCTATAACAATACATGTGTTATATATAGATCATGGCCCCTTCTTTGTTTTCTTTTGTTACTACTCTAATATTATGGTAATTAAAGAAACACATAGATTTATTAATTCTAAATACACCGTTATCTCCTATGTGGACAACTCGAGAACCCAAAACTTAGTGCTACTGAAACTTGAGTCTATTGTTTTGCACGCCTATTAGTCTAGCATAATTTAAAGGTATATATTCGTTACTTCTAGCGCAACGCTAACACAAAAATGTAAGTTTATCTCCTAACACATCTAGTAACAAAATGAAGCCAATAATGATGCCACCGTAGGCGTATTCGCCTTAGCTCTTGTTCCTACTTCGCCCATGGCCATTGATTTCATCTCACTCCCCAATCTTATATTGGCTTGGCAAAATGAAGCCAATCATGAGGCCATGCAGCTCGTTTCCTGCAAAAAATCTACAAGGATCTGTCATTTAGCAGTGTTAATTGAGCAATAAGCTAGTGAGTGATAGTACATGAAATTTTTCCCAATTGAAGACAGAGGTGACTGATAGTACGGGACAACGCATAGAAACCATCAATCCTTGGTGTATTCTCCATCAAAATTAGAAATAACACACATGGTTAGACAAATAAAAACCCAGACTTAAGCCTGGGCCAAGCACTATCGACCAAAGTCAACCAACTAGCAGCCAAACCCTAAAACACCATGCGTAAGTCACACGAAAGAAGCCCACAAGGGGTGTTTCATTCCACCACGCGTCTATTAGCCAACGCACAAGTGCCAAACCAAGCCACCGTGGAGAGTTCCATAATGTGCTCAGCGCGCAAAAAAAAAAATCGAGCGCATATACCAAATTTCGAGTCCACATTCAACATATAAACCAACATAATCCCATCGCCAAGGCCAATACCATTCCATGTATCATCAGCGCCCAACCACGACAGAGGAGTCGCGCTGCACACACACAAAAAAATTATTATTACCAATACAAAAAAAAAACTGATATCTCCACGGCTAGAAAACCCAAGCACCAGCGCTCAACACCGAGATACAGGTGTTCTAGAAAATTCCATGAGCTAAGCGCTAACATAACACAAGACAACATACCAAATCACTCGACACACATAAACCCTACACAAAGTGCCATGTGCACAAGCAACACATAGGCCAAGAATAAGAGACAAATGCACAGACCGAGAATAAGATCCAAGCGCACAAGCAATGGTGGAAAGGATGGGTTGCCAACATGCCAGCACCAGCACAAAGCCAACACACCTACACCAACACACAACACATCACAATCCAATGAAAATACCAGTGCAAAACCATCGAAGGGACGAGCCCACAAAGGATGTATTTCAAAAAATAAAATAAAAAAAAATAAAAAATTATTACAACAATAGCCCATCACCAAGTTTCCAGTATGAATACTAAGTGCTAGGAGGGAGCCATTCAATAGTATGCATAGCGCATAACTTTTTTAGAAATAAATAAATAAAAGTTATTGGGCCAATTACCCTTCGCATCCAACCTCCAAGCTATCGAGCTAACATCTACAACAAGTCACATTATCCAATACGCAAGCCCAATGATAAGCACTATGCATGATATCATTCCAAAATGATAAAATCCAAGCTATCTAGCCAAAGAAACAACATACAAGCCAACGACCAAGCACCAGTGCCAGGCATCAAGAGACACGAATGAGGAGTTCACAAAGGGGGCGCGAACGAAATGCATTGTGCGTCAAAGCTCGACAGAGAAACAAGCGCCAGGCGCCAAGCCCATAGGGATTCAGGGAGAGGAACCTGTGACGGTGTGCAACCAAACCCACAGAGCCATTACGCCTTCCCTCTAATGAAAAAAAAAAATAAGAAAACGAAAATGACGCTTTGGAGGTAGACCGCTTTTGCCGAATAGAGAAATGTGCGTAGTGTTTGAGGATAGAGGGACGTGTAGGGTTAGGGTTTGGGGGTTTTGGGAACTAAGAGCGGGAAATAAGGGCACATGGGCCTCATGCGAGGTCCCACGATGCCTCGAAGTTATTCTATTTTTTTTTTTTTTTTTAATTTT
>JZKD02S2432074.1:2800-14335 GCA_000966675.3 Picea glauca
TGTTGATCACAGTTTCCAAGTTGGAGATGAAGTTTGGCTTTACATTAGTAAGGAGAGGCTTAAAGGAGAAGGTAAAAAACTGAAACCAATTCGATATGGTCCTTTCAAGATTCTTAACAAGATTGGTAACAATGCCTTCCGTTTAGATTTTCCTCCTTATATGCAAATGTATGTTGTTGTTAATGTAGAGAATTTGAAATTGTATGAGCCTCCTTTGATTGATGATCAAGGAGAACATGTTCAGATTCCTTCTATAGATGATTTCTCCCCAGAATATCTTACAGAACTGCATGAAGACAACAACCTTGACAGGAGAATGAGAAATTCAAAATGAGGAAATGTGGAATATCTTCGAATTGGTCTTAAAGGCACAAATCCAAGCAAAGCCATGTGGATTAAGGTTGGAAAGGTGAGGGAACTATACCCTCATCTTCAGATAGACTGAAAATAGTCTTTTGGAGGTCCAAAAGCTTTCGAATGGGGAGGTGTGATCCAGCGGATCAAATTTTGCTCAAAATTCAAAGTGCTTGGAATCACTTCAAATCAAATGGGTGCGTAGGCCTCGTCGTCACGAACCCAATGCAACTCATTTGGGTTCAAATGGACGTTGGATGAGAGAGATATCGCGTTCTGTTCAAATCATCAAATAGGCAAAAAAAAAATGTGTTGATTGTACAGTCCGTACAGTCCGTATGGATGCTGACGTAGTAGGGTTGTATGACACGTGGCAGGGCCATACGACACGTGGCAGAAGCTGAGTTGGCAGGGCCATACAACATGTGGTAGAATATGTGTTGGTAGGGTCGTACGACATGTGGCAGGTGTTGGTTGGAATTCATGTGGACGAATTGGCATCCTACATGTGGCATGTTTGTGGCGAATGGATTGGTGACACATGGCCCAATCAAGGGCCACCACGTGTCACCTGGAAAATGGTTTAAAACTTATGTATTTGGTAGTACTCAACCCCACGACTTCCGATCAAGGGGAAGAGCTTTGGGAAGGGCCGCCCATTCAGCGCGCCCACCTATGGTTCTTAACATATATATGGGGTTTAATTTATTTGAATTTCAATTGTTTTGATTTGGGGCGCAGTCTGGGCCAGGGATAAGCCCCAGCCCCCAGTCATATATGTATCCACCATGTAACCACCAACACATGCACATTCAAACCCCGTGCGCTTTGACACTTGGTGTTACCATATGTTTTAGAACCTTGGCCCCTTTTTGTATGTGTGCGCAGTCACATGGTGACCCATATGTCCACGGTTTTGGCGGTTAGGGGCTAGGCACGCCTTAACTATCCTATAGTTTACACCGTTTTGCGGTTTCACCCGGTGCTAGGTTTTAACACAAATATGAGTGCAGAGGCTAGGTTGAGGAAGCAGAGGTGCATTTTGGCGATCCAGAGACAACAAGTTTGAAGTTGAACTTCCAGGAAGCCTATCTTCTTCAATTTTTGGCCAAACCAGGTGCCGAAAAAGCCTACCTAGGAGTTTTTGGACGTTCTGAAGCCATTGGATCCATCTATTTGGAATTTTGAGCATTGTAAAACACATATTTTAAAACTTTGAGAAAATAATACAAAAGATCCATTGGAGGCTGGACCAGGAGATGTAGCCCAAGAGAGGGGTGAACTCCTTTATCATTTGTTGTGTTATGTGTTTTCTGTTCATTGTTATTTTCTTCTTATTATATGAATCTTGAATGTGTAATTTCTATAAAATTTGTGTTTGCAAATTGATCCTTTTGCATAAGAATACTTGAATTAAAACTTGCAAATATTTTCAAGAATACAAGCCTTTATCATTTTCAGATTAATGACACCAGATGAGGAGTGCCACGGGAAAATGGATAGGACACAGGTGGAAGTGGCATGCATCACAGGGGAACGGGTGTTGGGAAATAAGAAGGACGAAGGGAATGGGGGCATGACTCTTGGGAGAGTGGAGGACAAGTGTGTGGTGGTGAAGGGTAGTAGGGAAGTGGGAGATGTGGTAGGGGAATAAGGGAGGTAGACTGGGAGACACTTCTAAAAAGGGGCGAAGGTGGTAAGTGATTGAGGGAGACCCGCACAGAGCCACCCATATTGGGCCCCCCTTCCCTTCATTAAAGGAAAAATGGAAACGAGGGTTCAGAATTGGACCTCAACTGCAGATCTAGATGCTTTAATCCCAGTCGTTCAGAATTACGTGGCACCATATCGGACCCCCCTCCCCTTCATTAAAGGAAGAACGGTAAGGGGGTTCATAATTGGACCTCGTCCATAGATCTAGGCGTGTGAATCATAGACGCCCATATCCACACATATTTTAAATCAAATGCGCCTGCTCATAAACTTAGGACAAGTGGGTTTTCAACCCACCTTGTCATTTTTTCTCCAAAGGGGGGTGGGGGGGGGAATTTACTAGGAAAACACCCCCTTACAACATTAGGTGATAACATAAACCATCAGTTTATATGTGAAAAGGCAGGGAACAATTTAGTCCTCGTAAAATTGATTCTCCTGAAAGTTTTTCTTTTATAGATTCAAAAGTATTATGACATTGATTAGTCCAAAAAAATCATTTTCTTTTGTAAGAAATATAAACAAGGGTGATGCAAATTTTGTAAATTTTCGATAAAACATCGATAATAACTTACATGCCCCTAAAACAATTCATACATCTTTCTGATTATTTGAAACAAGGAGATTATAAATTACCTTGATTTTGGTTCGATAAAATTTTATTACTATGGAATATATATGATGACCAAGAACAATTCCTTCTATTTGTAACATGTGATGATTTTCATTACTACATGAAATATTTGTTTCCTGAAATTTGATCAATTTTTTTTAAAGATTTTCCATAGATTCTACAAATGAATTTCCATAAACATTGAAATCATCCATGTAAATCTCAACACAATCATGAATTAAGTCAGAAAAAATACCTAAGAAAAATATTTGGAATATAGTAGTGGTGTTTCATAACCGAAAATGTTGTACTTTGTAAGTGTATTTTCTCCATGGGAAAGTGAATGTAGTATTATATTGATCTTCAGGAGAAATTCAAATTTGATTATAATCGCTAAATCCATTAAGAAAAGAAAAAAATTCTTACCTGCTAAGGTATCTATGACCTAATCAATGAATGGAATAGAAAATGGTCTTTCAAAGTATCTTTATTTAATTCACGATAATTAATATATACACACCACTTTCCATTTTTATTAGAGACTATGAATAAAGTTGAAACCCACTTACTATATGAAGTAGGGTAGATGAAATTCACATTAAGTAATTTTGTAGCTCTTCTTTCACTATTTATTTTAATGCAGGATTCATACATTGTTACAGGCTTAATTTACATCCTATAGGGTTAGAGAGGAACATAGTAGAAGATGAAAAACAAGACATAGCTCTAGCTTAAGATTTATATTATTTTTTCATGGTGTCTCTTGTCATGCATGGACAAAGGGAGACATGTCATAGGTCATCTATAGTGCAACCCATGACATCCTCTGTAATATTATAGTTTCATGTGGTTTCAAAGAGGCAAGAAAGAGATGAGTTGTTTCTTCATGGAATGAGCCTTAGAACTCACATCATTCAAGTCCCCATTGGTCTCTAGAATATATATAATATCTCCCAAGTGTCTTCCAAGGATCTATATAAAGAAGGAAAATATTGAGCAAGAGGAGGATGAATCATTTATAGATCTGCCAAAATTTAGAGGTGCTTCACCATCAACACCAGTTGTAGTTAGGTTTCCTATCTTGGTGGAAGCAATGAGGAGGCGAAAGGAGAAAGAGAAAAATGGGGATGCATATACAATAAGTGTGTAATGGCCCAATCTAATTAAAATATATAAACAAGTAGATTATTTAAGGAAAATAATACATAGATGCTTTAATGAAAATCATCAAGCCACATAAACATTGATATCCAACATGGGAAAACATTCATAGATTTATTTAACTTACAAGAGTAGTGGTAAGGATATTACCCATGGTGAGGAACCTAACATACCTATAAGTATGGTGGCCTTAGGAGTGTAGTGATTCCTTTATCTTTGATATAGAAACACAACAAAAAAATTGGGGACGACTCTCCACCCAACTATAGACCTTTCTACTCTAATATCAGCAGTAGGTCACCCCCAAGCCCTCAATCCACAACAATACCAACTAATCCTTAGCCTTTTTCTCTCTATAACCGAGCCAAAAGAGAGATATTTGTTTCTCCTTCTTTCCCTTCCTTATATAGAATCCAAGAAATCGATCCCTAAGATCCTCTTGAATTATTTATTATATTTTTAGGGTTTTTCCCTAGCTTGTTGTTACTTATTTTAGAATTTTCCTTTATTACCCAAATTGTTTATAAATAATTATTTATTATACTTTATTATTATTATTTAATTATTTAATAATTCATTTAATAATAATAAGATGCACATGATCCTCTTAGAATTATATGCAATGTTTTTTTAAATAAATAAATTCATCTAATCGTGATTATTATATCCCACTTGGAGAGTCCATTGCATCCTCAATTGAGAAGATAGGCCCTGCCATTCTCCTTTATATTTCTGACCTCTACTAGGGCTGAAGTTCCTAAGGACCAATCACTCTTTTTTTTTACCTTGAAAAAAGAGAATACTAGGTGGCAATCTGAATTTTGAGAGTTCAAAAGGTATTCAAGGCACTGGTTATGTAGAGCTCTAGTATGGTGGCCTCACATGTGCATGCCTCACATGTGCATGTTATTTCTATAGGACTTCCTGCTACTATTAATTGAGTGCTTACATGTTTTTTTATCTATCAACACAAATGTTTTTTTGTTTTGTGTCCATATAGGGTTATTATCAAGAGTTTGATTGGTTCCATCGAATTAGAGAATAAGACTCGGGAATTGGTAGAAAATGTGTACTAACTTAAGCTTTTTATACTCTTAGAACTAAACAATCATTCCATAAGTAATCCTTAGGTATAAATTAAAAAATAATCAATGGACCAAGTTATGATCTCCCATTCTAAAGAAGTTTTAAGCAACTCCAAAAACACACGAAGTATGAGTTTTTAGTATTCATGAGGAATGAAATATTCATATTTATGGCAATATAGAGTTATCGATGACTAGAGTGTTGATCTATCATTTAAATGGTTTTCCATTGCAAGCCAACAAATCCCTGAGATCGAGTCTATTCATCTGCTCAAGATCCCAACTAGAGGAATGCATTGGTTTATCTTGGTGAAGATTGAACTTTGACCAACCAGTATACTCAAAATCTCAGGATTCTCTTATATAGATAATTATTGTATCAAGTTGACAAAAAAAAAATTTAGAACCATAGGAAAATCATTTAATAAGAAAATATCAATGTATTCATGCATCATATTATATTTAGCAGTAGCTTTGTACGTGATATTATAGAATACATTTATTTAGAAGTGTATGTGAAATTGGAGAGGATAAACAAAAAAAAGAGGAAGATATTTTAGGTGTGAATAACTCCAAAATAAATAGATCTGAGGTTAATCTATATATATGGTGGAAAATTACCATGTTTGTATCACTATGTATATAAAGGTCCAGTTTCTTCATATGTGGGTAGAGAAGTTTTACTAGATGATTGATTACTCTAATCTCTACAAACACAAGTATTGTCAAGCAAACCTAAAATAATTCTCTCTATTAATGCACTACATTCTAATCTTGGAATATTGGAGTGCACTTAAAACAATAGGACATATCCACAAGGTATAACAAAGATGATAATAAAGGAGAGGAGGAATGAGAGAGGGCTATTTTATCTTACAACATGAATAATTTATAATTCTAAATGGAGATACTAAACCATTGGGATATTACTAGACCACAACATGCAGACTGCTCAAAATTCAACCCATAATTTTTGGGTGAAACCAATCAAGAATTTGGATTTCCTATCAATCCTATTATTTTTCCATGTGATGTCCTTAATTAATTTTCACTTATTGCACATATAACCACATTACTATTTATTTTTTTCATATGACACAATCACATTGATTCTAGAGAGACTCTTGTCTGGAGAGATTATTAAAGGTTTGTGTATGCTAGGATCCTCTCAAATATTCTTGCCTTTCCACCTTGTACATATTCATGTTAATGTCTATTAATATACCCATTCATATGCTCACATAGACTAATAGTTGAATATACAAAGATATTTCCTTGGGATAACCCATTTTGGTACAATACTTTGGGAGATGTTGATCGATAGTATCACAATTACTCCAAACTAGGTGTTATAGCTCAAAACGCCACTAGTGTGCATTTTTTATGTTGGCCTACTCATTCACACATATGCCAACCATTTTTGCTGGAGTTCCTCTTAAAAAACACTTTTTCGTATGGTGTATGTGCCCTGATACATATCCAGAGTGCATACATATGCTAGCTTCATGCCTAAATGGTCGTGTACATATGCTAGTTGCATACCTGAAAGCCCACGTATACTCTAAAAAATTGTAAAAAATAATAAATTCCATGCTTTCCGATGAAGTTTACAGGATATTTTGGGTTGCACAACCATTTTACCTCCTGTATTCCTTCTGTTACACATTATTTTGGTCACACTGATGATGACTCTGCAAGCATGTGTTCAGGCTCTCAAAATAATCATTTACATGAGGAAAATGACTGAGTTCTTCCCCTACAAGGCAAGTTTTTAGAATGACATCATAGGCTGACAGTGGTACACAGTGCAAAAATCCTTGATTTCCATAGGCTACTCTATGTCTAGCTCGTGGGGTTTTCATAGGAAGCTATATAAGGCCGGGTGCGACAACGTTTGAAGCTAAGGAAGAAGTTCACAAAGTTTCTAGAAGGATAATCTTCTAGAATGTGAGGTGGAGTCTGTATGGTTGTGATCTTATTGGCTTCTCTGATTTAGTGGGATTATCCTCATAATTTTAACCACTTCATATTCTCCTATATAATTATGGGTTTCTCATGGAAAAGGTTAAGCAATATTGAGCAAATAATTGCTGAAAGAATAAGCTAAAGAATGTGTGAAGGATCCTGTTACAACTGATTCTTGAGGCTTCCATTTGTCCATCAAGCTTTTGTGGACCATCTTCATACAAATTCGGAGCAAGTGTATGTGTGTGTTGGAACAAAGGACCACTGAAAGGGAACTTGCGTCATCAAGGAAATTTGGTTGTATCTTCCACTTTTACTTAATATGATACGGTGATATGCTTCTTTCCCATAAAATCATTAGCATTTTATTACATGATTCCTTGATCACATGTTTAGGTTTTTGTTGAATCTACAATTGTTTCTTTCACTTTGGTTGGTTTGTGTCATTGCAGATATGATCTCACAAGAGTACCAGAGAGAAGAAAGAACAACAAACATATAAGGAAGCAATATCTAAAGGTATGTCATCTATTCCTTCTTTGGTAGTAAATTCAATGATAGCAACTTAGGGAAAGCATCATGTCCTGTCTTGTTTTGTTCTAGATCCAGGTGGATCTAGGGAGATTATTTTATGTCCACATTCACCGATTTATCCAATAACACCTGAAAACTGAATAACCATCATTTATCCATATAAAAGGGGCCAGGGCCCTAGGGGGTAATTTGGACATATGAAAGAGGAGGCAAGTGAACTCTACCAACATTTCTCCCTTTTATTCCAAGTCTTTTTGCATCCTTCTCTAAGTTTCATCCTCATCATTCCCTATCATTTATCCTCCTTATAAAATCCATACCTTTTCCTTATATTGGCATGATGGTTGTGAGGATAACATATTGGGAATAGTGCACTTGGAGTCAAAGTAGAGGAACCTATGAGAGGTTCATGGAGCGATGTCAACAAGATTCAGTTTGTAACTTCCAATTTTTTTATTAATAAAAGAGAAATCTTTTTGTCCCACATTTATGCGTCTTGATGTTTACATTTATAAATGGTTTTCATGAATATCTATAGTTTTAGATGATCTTGATAGTTATGTATATGCTATTATAGTTTTCTCTGTAAATTTGTTTCAGGCCAGCTTTGGGAGGAGGCCTTCAATCTTGGAACAGACAGCGATAGGAAGGCATCTACAACAGACAGAAGGATTTAAGGTACATATTTTGATATTCTCTCCCTTCCCTTAATTATAATTAGGTATTTTTGGATTTTGGTAGAATATAATCTTTTCTGTCTTTTAAGGTGTCAAGGCTTTGCCTAGTCTCTAGACTTGCATTAGGGGGATTTTTCCCCATAGCACTAGGTTTAGGTTTTTGACAAATTTTAAACCAAATTCATGGCTCAAATGTAGGTTATGAACATTCTATTCTTACATATTTTTTTCTTGGACTTAAGAGCACATAACTTTAATGTGTGCTTGTAATTTTTAGTAAATCGATGTAGTAGGGCCCATGGTGAAACCTTATTTAGAGATTTTAGAAAAATATTGCGTGAAATTGCAATTAGGTTTTGTATCTTCAAACAATAGTCCTAGAGTTTACCATGGCATTGGGGTGTGTCTATATTTCTGTTGTTTAAGGTTGGTTGTCATTGATGTCAACCCTTGAAGAAAGCCCCGCATCACAAAGGTTTGGGTAATGGACCCAATATTGTTTGATGTAAAGATAAATCATTATTGTCTTTTCATGGTTGATAAGAAGTAAGGATGGATGAACTCCAAAGTGGTCCCCTTATGGTGAAAGCCCTCACGAGAAGATGCTTTGCGGAGTAAGAGAACCCATGCTTAATTGTGGAATAATGAGATGAAGGACAATGAATTTGTCAGGTAAAATATCCTAGATGGATATTTCTTGTCATTCAATTTCCGGTGGTATGTGGAATGCCACATAACTCCTCACGGTTAGAGAGTTATGGCCATGAGAAGTTTGAGACCCTAAGTTTGATTGATGGATAACGGTATGACTTATGATATATTTTCAGATAATACTATTTGATATGGATATTAAATGTCATTCCATTTCTGGTGGTATGTGTAACATCACATAACTCCTCGCGGTTTGAGAGTTATGGCCTTACAAAGTTGGAGGACCCTCATATGTCATCTAGAAGCCCCAAAAGGTCAAAGTAGTCAAAGTAGTTTAAGAGATTTTAAAAAGTAAAAAATAAAGTGAAGTAATGAGTGTATTATAATTCAAAGTGAATACAAAATATTTTTTTTCAATAATAAATTTAATGGAGAAATTAGAAGTGGGTTAACCCTAAAATAAGGAAAGTGGGGCCAAGTGACCTAGAAGATGTTTTTCAGGAAGCTACTTGGAGAGTATAAATAAGAGTCCAGGCTCTCTCATTTTAATAACACTTGAGCATATTTAATATCTATAGGTTTCTTAGGTAAACAATGATATATAAGCCAAAATTCTGAGGGAAGGTGAAGAAAAGATGGCCGAAATGCAAGGAAGGATAAATTCTTTTGATGGTGCTTTCTAAGGTATGTTATTTACAGGTCATCTCACCATTTTCGCTATAACTTGTTTTCTATAATGATTCAGACCATGCAATTTCTATGCCATTGAGAAAAAATATTCAAGTATCGATGGTAAAAAATTCATCTTGTGGGTCATTGTATTTTTTGGTTTACACTCCGTGGAAAATAGGGTTTGTGGCTAGTCCTGAAACTAGTCAAAAACAAGTGTTTTGGGTAAAAACTTCATAACTTCTTCATAAAAAATAAAAATTCAGTGAAACAAAATGTGTTGGTTAGGTTAAATTATGTAGTATGTTGGGTAACATTTTCATATCAATTCAACAAACATTTCTTGCGGGGCATGCTCTACAAGGTCACTCTCTAGAATAATCTAGAATTCAACAAGGTATGCCATTTTTGTTATAACTCCTTTTATGAGAAGTTCCAAGTAGTGAAACTTGGAGGAATTGTATAAAAAACACTGAAGAACATTTTGTATCAATTTCAAATCTTTATACAATACAAGTACAAAGTTATGATTACTTCAAGTTATGGTTGTTGACTAATCCAAAACAAAGCATGTGAGACTAAATAAAAGTTTGATGAAAATGCTAGTCTCTTGTTGTTGAAGTTAAGGAAGGTTTACAAGAATGTGATCATATAAACCAGTTCTATTATAGAGCTACAAATCATATTTGGATGAAGAAATTGACGAGGGCTTTTGGTTGAGGTACATGTTGAGTACATGGTTGAGACAAGTAGTTGATGAGTTGGCGTATACATGAGGTGTATAGTTGATGATGTTGGTACATATTGATGAGTCATAGTTGATGAGTAGTTGACACATGATTGGTACATAATTGGTACATGGTTGGATGCACTTTTTAATGGTACAGGTTGATTGTAGGTTATTTGGTACAGGTTGGTGCATGGTTGATGCACTTGTTTATGGTACAGGTTGATTACAGGTTGAGGTACAGGTTGATGCATGGTTCAGATTTATTGGTATAGGTTTACATTGGTATATCTCACAGTGAAAGGTTGATAGTGGTTCCATCATTCTACTTCTACTTCAAGGTGGCAGGAAAGGATAAGGGCAGGTGGTTGTAGCCACCTTCCGGTTGTACCTGTAGAACATATGGGGTTGTATCCTCTTTCTGGTTGTAGCTAGAGAATTGGGGAGTTGGAACTTCCCTCAGGTTGTAGCCTAGAAAACTAGTGGGTTGGAGCCTCCTTCCAGTTGCAGCTGGAAAATAAGGAAGTTGGTGCTTCCAATGAATGTAATTCTTTAAGACATATAAGAAAAAACATTCTGTGGTTTTCTCCCAATTTGGGTTTCCACGTAAAACACCAGCGTACTGTGTATGTGTATGTTTGTTCATTTTTTCATTGCTTATTTACTCTACAGTTATTGGATGATAATTCTTCATTGATATAACACTTGGATTATATGGTTAAAAAGGATTAAATTTCTCTATTACTGATTCACCCCCCCTCTCAGTAATCCAACAATTGGTATCAGAGAAAGTTCCTTCAAAAATTAGTTTAACCACTGAAAGGTAGATCATGGAGAGTACCAACTCATATAAAAATGGAATTCCATAGTTTGATGGATAGAAGTATGCTTTTTGGAGCATGATGACATATATACAGGCATAGGTATTTCAAGTTTGGAAATCAATTGTATATGGATACACAACACCAACAGTTCCACCAACAAATGAAAAAGCAGTAAAAATCAGTGAGAATAATTCCAAATCCACAAATGCACTTTTGAATGGTCTCAGTGATACAATATTCACCAAAGGTGCACACTGTAAATCTGCTAAAGAGATTTGGGACAAGCTTCAAATTATTTATAAAGGAGATACAAAAGTCAAAGAAGCAAAGCTTCAGACTTATAGAGGTCAGTTCAAACAACTAAAAATGAAGGAAGATGAAGACATTGCAGCCTACTTCTTACGAGTCGATGAAACAATGAATGCAATCATAGGATTGGGAGAAGAAATTGAAGAATCTGTAATTGTTCAAAAGATACTAAGATCTCTTCCTATGAGATTGAACCCTAATATATCAACACTAGAAGAAAGATTATATTCAGACTCAATAAGCATGGACAAAC
>JZKD02S2432085.1:0-26399 GCA_000966675.3 Picea glauca
CTGAATTACTCATCCTAGGAATGGAATTTATATTGAATGCTAGAAATTTATGCATTAAACCCCATACCTCGATTTGGTAATTCTTCAAATGCGGTGACAAACAATGCATTTCATTTCTTACTTGTTTGACTACGATTTCTGAATCACCAAATACTACCAAATTTTGCACGTCCATGTCCAGTGCCTTCCTTAGTCCTTGTAGAAGTGCTTCATACTATGTTGTGTTGTTATTACATTCAAACTCTAATCGACAAGCCATAAATGTTTTATCACCTATGGGATCGATAAGTACACAACCAACATCTGCTCCTTACCGAGATTTAGATCCATCAAAATATAAGGACCAGATTTGTTCGTCATTAGCAATGTTCGGTGTACTTGGAAAAGTTGTTGCATGAGTATAGGTTGTTACTTCAGATTGTTGTTCAGGGTTAGCGATAGAGGAAATTTTAGTCATGAAATTACTGAAAAAAATATCCATTCCCTGCATTTCAATCGAATTTTCAGCAGTAACAAAAGGCTCATTTGGGTCATTCATATATGTCACAGTGTACTTGAGGTAACATTCTTTGTTTATTCTGATCTTGTTGGGATGTCCATTTTCTGGCAGCCATAAATGAGACCAGTCTTTAGCAAAATAGCCATGTAACTGTTTTGACCAATCTCTACTAAAAAATAGACCATAAACTTCAGGAATGTCAACAACAATAATATCAATTGCTTGATGAACTTTGGGATTGGATGATAATCTTATCAACACGTTTTTGAGTTCACCAATAACTTTAACATTAGTTTGATCTAACTAAATGATATTTAAATAAGAAGGTTTTACTTCAATGTTAATTTTCTGGCACACAAACAGAGGCATCAAATTTGACGATTTGCTAGAGTCAACCATACAATTATGTACATTCCTATTAAAATTTTCAAAAGTTAATAAAAAAGGAAGCACATTTTTTCATGTAGAAACAACATAATTGTGTTGATTTTTTATTGTCGTACATGAAACAGTTTTATCTAAGTTTCCTACAATTTTTTCTGATGAGTCCCTCTTATCGTAGTTTTCAGATGAATTTTTACTTGGGACATCTTTAGCTTTGTTTAAGCCAATTTTTGTTGATTTCTTGTTGATAAAATCAATCTTTTTACTATTTTCAGCAATGCTTTGGAGCATTTTCTGCAGGATAAAGTGGAAATTTCAGCAATTCAAAAACTGAAATATTTTCCCTTAATTTTTTAAGATCCTCAACTAAATCATACTCTAAAATTGGGGTAGCAAGGTTTCGTCTTGTTTCAATTTGCTTTGACTGTTTTGAAACCACATTTTTACTTGTTTCGGGTGAAGGTTTGTTTTGTGTTTTACTTCTAGTGTTATAGGGTTAGACAATTTCAAAGTTTTCTTGGAAGATGTTGTCCAACAAGTGCCCGAAAATAGGAGGGGAGGAATCCTCTTCATCAGGTGTTTCTTCCTCACCTATATCTTCATGATTGTTAGGAGGAGCATAAACAGAATTGTCACGTGCTTCCAATATTGTTTGCAAAGCATACTACAAACCTTTGAAGTTTAGACCTTTTGTGGTCGGGTTTGGCTGGCTTGGAGGAAAAGGTTTTCTAAAAGGTGGCCTGAAACCTCGTTTACTTGTAGATGCTTCCTCAACTGTTCTTTTCAAGTCAATGACCTGATTGGATAATTTTTGGAAAGATTTATGCAAACTCTCCAAGTCTAATGTTTCTTGTTGCTTTTTAACTTGAGGAGGCCTAGTGAGAATCTCTATTTTTTTTTAGAAGATGAAGTTGTTTCAGCCTCACTACTTAGGTTATCTTTCAATCTTAGAATGGCTTTCTCAATCAGGATTGCCTCCTTAAAGGCTTCTAATAATGTGTTCTTTTTGGACCTTTTAACCCATATGGCTATGTTGTTATGCAGGGCCTTAGTATAATATGCGACAATAAAGTTTTCTACAGGCATAAAATCCATGGGGATCTTGTTTTTCAGCGTTAGGAATCTCTGGTTAAAGTCTTTAACTTTTTCTGTAGGTTTCATCCTTAAAATAAAAAGTTCCATTACCAAGACTTCTGGAGATTTATCATCTCCGAATTTTTCTAGAAAACAAGTTTCAAATTTGTCCCAAGAGATGATGGTTTGAGGCTATTGTGCAAAATACCAGGTTGAGGCGTTCCCCTCAAAAGTGTAAGGGAATAATCTGCACATGTCATCTTCATTTTCGACACTCTAGAGTCTAACAACTAGCATAAATTTATTGATGTGATCCTTAGTTGATTGCTTCGAATCTAGATCAAATTTGGGTATCCATTTCTCCGGATGTTTAGGTAATGGGTGTTGGGGTCCAGGCACAACCATGACATCTTGATCGAGCCAAGAACTGGCAGGATTATTTTGGTTTTCCATGGGATTTGGTGGAGTTGAAGGTTGAGATGGTTCAAATGAATAACTTCCTTTGTCCGAGGATTCCCCTTCTGAAGAAGGTGGATAAGAACTAGGTGGGGATGGTGGGATACCAAATCCTCCAGCACCAAGGATAAGTCCTTCAACGGGATTGGTAATATTACCACCTATAGGGTTTTCGTGTAGACCAATGTCTTGAGGTTGTTCTTGAAGATTTTTGAAGTCAAGGGGTTGATTAAGTTGTCTACCACGTTGTCAGATTCGAGATAAAGCACTCTGAGTTCTTATGATCGACCGACGAACAATTTCTTGGACATCAATCCCTTGAGGAACTGGTGTCACCGGTTCGATGGGAATGTTAGAGGTAGTGTTTGAGGTAGTAGTTGGGTCAAGTGTAGCGTTATTGTTTGAGCGACTACATGTTATGATAGGAGAACTAATGTTTGGGGGAGTCTTACAACCTCCACGTGCCATCAATGAATTGCAGGCCCTCCTTCTAGTACCATTTGTTGACGGGCGTTTATGACACACTATCAATGAGAAGGATAGATCCAGACCGGGGTTGTCTATTTAACCCAAGATGTTTGGTGTGATATAACCTAACGGGTTTAATGGCTCCATTAGCCAACTAGGGTCTTAAAAACAATGAAAGAAAATAAATTAATCTAAAGCTATAATTCTAACAATTGATATACTAATTACAAAATGTTAAGCTAATAGTGTTATTATACAATGATTATATACAATTTGCGAGGTTTGAATAAAATGTTGCAAAAATAATTTTTTAAAAAAGTTTCGGAACAAAATCAAATACGAACAATGCTCTTTCTAATGTTTAGAGATTTTTTAAACTAATAAAAACTTAAGAAAATACAATTGTAATGATGACACAAAAATAGACAAAGCTAATTAATGTAATCATCGTTCATTCGTATGTAAACAACTTTAAATAAAATAAAAATGATACATCTACTAACCTCCAACTGATCAACAATAAAATAATTTCCTCTCTCTGTGTTGTATGAGCTCCTTCTTATCATGTATTTAAGGGAAACCTATGACAGAAACAAACAATAGTGCTTCTTGAATAAATTCAAGGAAGTATTTGATGCTTGCAATGAATTTATAACAACAGAAAGATAACTAATTAAATATCATGTGACCTCAAGATAACCAATAGATGAAGACGAAAGAAATCTCAATCCTGTGCATTGATATTATCAACCATTTAATATCAGAAGTAAACTAAAAAATAACTAAATAGTTGATCGATCACAAGTACAAACTAAACCAACAGATCATGGACAACATTCAAATAATCAACGATATGAAATATCATATGGAGACAAGACTGAATCTAAATCAACATAAATAACATCTCATAACATAGAAATAATAGGAGAATACAATGAAATGAGCATTTCACAGTTCACACAGGTCTAAAGCCAATAGTAAATTGCTTTCCCATATCACTTCGACAATTATATGTCCATACTGTGGTCCAGAAAAAGTTGTCCTTAACACTAAACAACAACAAATATTTAAACATGTCTTGGATCGGTTACCTCTTATCATACACGATAGAGGATGATCCCTGAAAATAAGTTTGTTTTGCAAAAAATAGAATAACAACAAGAATACTCGTGTAGGAGTCTTTACATTAAAAATAATTACATAAATGACATTGTTTTTTTCAAAAATGAGAAATCACTAAGCTATTGAACGCTTAATCCATGATTCCTTCTCCTTGAAAATACCATCATAAACAATTGTTAACCTGAAAATGATAAAATGAAATCGAATTTTAGATAACAATACAAACTAATACTTTCAAATAGACTGGCTACAGAATCTTATGATTCTGTAGCTAGTTTTAAATTAAAAAGAAAATAAAAAATAAATATATCTATTTTATTTTTGTAACAGAATTAAATAAAAAAAGAATCAAAACAACTTTTTATCATTTCAGAGATTAGACGAAGAAGCATCTGATAATTCTGAATTTATGATATTGTTGAAGTTTGTTGAGCTCTTAATAATCACATTACCATCCTGTTTAATCCTCTTGTTTTCCCTATTAGCATTTGATTGAACACACGCTTTCAATTCATCATTCTCCCTCTCAAGCAATGAGTTACGTGCTATCATTTGGTTTAACTGTGTTTGGAGATAGGGGATATCCATGTAGTATCTCTCAACCCAATCAAGACATTTTTCACCGTGAACTGGTTCTATGGTAGGTAGAGGTTGAGCCTACTTTGTAGAGGGAAACTTAGTCTTTCCTGTAATTTGTTTCAGATCGTGTTGTATACTAGAGAAGCCCTCTTGATTCTTTAGGAACAGTGGGAGATTAGAAATGAAATCATATTGTATTGCAACAATATCAACATCATTTCCCAGAACTCAGTCATCTACATCCTCTTGATCAATAAATTTATCGATCTCATCCTCAGAAAAGTGATCTTCGATCACGATCACAGGGATCGAGCTCAGATGATCACGTTGGCGATTTCTCAAATTTTTAGATATGAGCCTACCTGATCTTTTGTTTGTAAAATCCACATCTGGATTATTCTATTTCTTATACCTTCCTTTTTTCTTGACAATTGATTCATTTAA
Source organism: Picea glauca (assembly GCA_000966675.3). NCBI lineage: Eukaryota > Viridiplantae > Streptophyta > Pinopsida > Pinales > Pinaceae > Picea > Picea glauca. Next base: position 5,027 of record JZKD02S2432085.1, read on the forward strand.
AATGACCTGAATCGACTCATGAGTAGGAACAGTAGAAACCCTATCCTTTAAATCATCTAAGACTTCTTCCAAAGACTTTCTAGGCATGAAATCACATCGTGGCTTCTTGCCCGATGGATTTTGGATAGCGACATAGGTTTGGTCTATAGACGCATGGAATTCTTGTGGATTAACACATATAAGGTTTTCGACTATGGGATTAGATCGACAAGGACTGGGTTTTTCATCGAGATGTAGAGGTAATTCAGTTATATTGTTGGGTAGGGTGAAATCATTTCTGAATAAAAAACTTTCCCAATTGTCCCCAATCTTGCATAGATGCAAAACCATGAGGATTCGAATAAGGCCATGGTGGAACAGGCTTGATAGTGGGTTTAGCCTCTGTCCTTGATAGAACTTAGACATTTTTTGCAGACTCTTAAACATATAGAAAGGCATATTTAAATTGAAACCTAGGAAAACCATCAGCAAATGGACGTGATACAAGAAATCCAAGCCATATCTACCTTCACATGTTATGAATTACTTAAGAATTAAGAGCAAGCCATGCCATCGGGGTTTGAAGAGAGAAATTGGTGTACCTTTTGGGCAAAAAAACGATTTCTTGGAGACCATGAGAAAATGCCAAGGCACACCTTTGATTTTGGCGTTTTTGAACCATTGTTCTTTCTCCTGGGATTTTCCTGTAGCTTCCACGATGTAACCCTCTGTCACCTCTCGCCGCAGATTCCCAATCTTAGCCCTGGTGCCATCAAATGTTTGAGCGAAATCTTGGGCCACAACGAGATTGATCCTCAAACCGTCTGATAAAATCATCCTATCCATGTGCCACAATGTCATCTACGACATCATCATGAGAGAGGAGGGCTTGCGAACCATTGGGTTCTATTCTTACCATGGGCGCCATGGATACTATCACATAGAAACAACAAGAGCAGTGAGAGGTAGGTTTTGTTCTCCAACACACAAATAGTAGTAAGAGGTCTGCATACTCGGGAGGAAAATGATGCCTAAGGGTTCGGGAGGCTACCATAACAAACATTTGGAGCTGTGAGTGGGAAATAACCAGAGGACGTGCAAGATAGTAAACCATTCTACGAAATGAATACGAAACCCAAAACACCACCACTTACCTCTTACAATAATGAATGCAAGTCTGAGTTATGCAAGACAAAGGGTGATGTGGAATGTGAGTGTGTCAGGCCTGTATCAGGGTGACAAGATCATGATATGACTGGTAAGAGTAGGATTCATATTTCAAATTTAACCCAGGGTTTTGCGCAGTCAAGCATATATCAAAAGTAAAACCCATATAATAAAAAATAGAAATGACTAAGTCATATCTCTCAAAGTGGATAAATCAAGTGTTATGATAAGAAATCAACAAATGAAAAATATAGGCTTACAAACTTTTAGGTTTATAAAAATAATATAGATGCCCTTTAATTACATTCTCATTTACAAAAAGAAACAAAAGAAATCACAAACTGTATGATGATTACTCAAGCCAAATTTTTTTATAATTTCATGCTTTCAGTCATGAAATTAAACAAAACAAATGATAGATTAAAATGATGAATTCTTACACACAGCTAGGCCAATGAACCTTCTCAAAACCAAAAGGATAGAAAAGTTTATAAGGAGCGGGAGGCAGCTACAAAAAAATTTATCCATTGGCGACGACATTTTACCATGATAAAATTTTACAAGAATTGTTGGCTGTTAACAATGGCGACACACTGGGCAAAGCAGTTATCTCTGCATCATCATAACTTTATATCAGGGAACAGATGACTCAACAATAATTAATAGAAGAAATTAAAAGATAGATCAAGAATTTCGACAATAAATCATAAAAAATAACATAGTCATAGTATTCAGTAAACTTCTATCCAGAAACTGTAATATGGTATCTCGTTTAGATCACAGGGGTAGCGATGTTTATACAAATGAATCTAATACCATTGACAGGGCCACTTCTGCCAGCATGTGTCCATAGCCTCGAAAGGTATGCCATTTAACCCACTCTAGTACTTCTATCCCCTCCAAGAGCCGTCCATTTGTGATAAAAGCATCTTGACATCTGGTCAAACTTTCAAAACATACCCGAGGATCTTTGAACCCGACATTGCTTCACTACCAACAGGCCTGTTCAGTACCTCGACGAAGTTGTCTTGGTATCATGAGTGCATTTACCCACTTCCAATAGACCTTTTCATAATCCCGACGGGTTTACACACAATTTCCACACATTACAGTGCTTCCAACTCTCTAATAAAATGTTTGTAATATTTTGAAAACTTTGTGATATCAAGAGACTGGGGTGATACATAAAATTTCACAGTCAGGTAATGAAAGGGTTGATCTTTTAAGAATTATTTTTCTGTTCTTATGACTTTCATCGCAATTTGGACATCTAAATTTCAATTAAGAAATCATCTCTGGAATGGGAAAGCACTGTGAGTTGTTTTCTTTAAAACAGAGACGGTGTTAGAAGTTTTTTTTAAAGATAATCGTGTTTCCCTCCAATTTCAATGAAAACCGGGAATAATGATTGGACAAAACTCACTGTAATTGATCTGAGTTAAGATGTCTCGAACTGTTCTCAATTGTTGCTAATGAAAAATACAATTCCCTTCAATAATGAACAATGATTCAGACATAATCATCCAGAAAATACAAAAAATCAAGCAAAATGAAAAGAACCAAAATCATCAAAGAAAATGCAAATCAAAATATTTACAAAGGGGTGGATTTGATTTTCTTAAGTGAAGTATTTTTTTAGAGACTGGCCATTCACTGGAAAAGTTTCTGGTTGTCCCTCTAAGTTGTGTAGCCGAAAAGAACTTGGACCCAATTTTTCAGAAATGAAGAAAGGTCCCAACCACAGGTTTTGGAACTTGGTTTGTTCTCCTTTATTCTCGTGCGCTTTGTCCCATTTGAGGGAAAAATCCCCTACATTAAAATTCCTTTCAGAGGATGAAATTGTATCGAACCAACTCTTTACGATTTGTTGGTGCTGATCCAATTTCTGTTTTGCCTGCATCCTTACCTCTTCCAATTTTAAGAGAGCGTTTATCCAAATTTCTAGAGGAGGACACTCCTCTTCTTGAACTTTCTGTGATAATTTCAGGGAAGGAAGCAAGACATGTGGGGGTAGGATGGATTCTCTTCTGTAAACGAGGAAGAAAGGAGAATTACCAATGGAGGCTTTTGGATTTACCCTATCATCCCAAAGTGCTTTATACAACGCATTGTGTCAATTCGTGTGGNCATTAGGAGAAAGAACTACATCGGGCAACAATTTAGAAGCAACATTAGCTAGTAAATCATCTTCTGAATTACTCATCCTAGGAATGGAATTTATATTGAATGCTAGAAATTTATGCATTAAACCCCATACCTCGATTTGGTAATTCTTCAAATGCGGTGACAAACAATGCATTTCATTTCTTACTTGTTTGACTACGATTTCTGAATCACCAAATACTACCAAATTTTGCACGTCCATGTCCAGTGCCTTCCTTAGTCCTTGTAGAAGTGCTTCATACTATGTTGTGTTGTTATTACATTCAAACTCTAATCGACAAGCCATAAATGTTTTATCACCTATGGGATCGATAAGTACACAACCAACATCTGCTCCTTACCGAGATTTAGATCCATCAAAATATAAGGACCAGATTTGTTCGTCATTAGCAATGTTCGGTGTACTTGGAAAAGTTGTTGCATGAGTATAGGTTGTTACTTCAGATTGTTGTTCAGGGTTAGCGATAGAGGAAATTTTAGTCATGAAATTACTGAAAAAAATATCCATTCCCTGCATTTCAATCGAATTTTCAGCAGTAACAAAAGGCTCATTTGGGTCATTCATATATGTCACAGTGTACTTGAGGTAACATTCTTTGTTTATTCTGATCTTGTTGGGATGTCCATTTTCTGGCAGCCATAAATGAGACCAGTCTTTAGCAAAATAGCCATGTAACTGTTTTGACCAATCTCTACTAAAAAATAGACCATAAACTTCAGGAATGTCAACAACAATAATATCAATTGCTTGATGAACTTTGGGATTGGATGATAATCTTATCAACACGTTTTTGAGTTCACCAATAACTTTAACATTAGTTTGATCTAACTAAATGATATTTAAATAAGAAGGTTTTACTTCAATGTTAATTTTCTGGCACACAAACAGAGGCATCAAATTTGACGATTTGCTAGAGTCAACCATACAATTATGTACATTCCTATTAAAATTTTCAAAAGTTAATAAAAAAGGAAGCACATTTTTTCATGTAGAAACAACATAATTGTGTTGATTTTTTATTGTCGTACATGAAACAGTTTTATCTAAGTTTCCTACAATTTTTTCTGATGAGTCCCTCTTATCGTAGTTTTCAGATGAATTTTTACTTGGGACATCTTTAGCTTTGTTTAAGCCAATTTTTGTTGATTTCTTGTTGATAAAATCAATCTTTTTACTATTTTCAGCAATGCTTTGGAGCATTTTCTGCAGGATAAAGTGGAAATTTCAGCAATTCAAAAACTGAAATATTTTCCCTTAATTTTTTAAGATCCTCAACTAAATCATACTCTAAAATTGGGGTAGCAAGGTTTCGTCTTGTTTCAATTTGCTTTGACTGTTTTGAAACCACATTTTTACTTGTTTCGGGTGAAGGTTTGTTTTGTGTTTTACTTCTAGTGTTATAGGGTTAGACAATTTCAAAGTTTTCTTGGAAGATGTTGTCCAACAAGTGCCCGAAAATAGGAGGGGAGGAATCCTCTTCATCAGGTGTTTCTTCCTCACCTATATCTTCATGATTGTTAGGAGGAGCATAAACAGAATTGTCACGTGCTTCCAATATTGTTTGCAAAGCATACTACAAACCTTTGAAGTTTAGACCTTTTGTGGTCGGGTTTGGCTGGCTTGGAGGAAAAGGTTTTCTAAAAGGTGGCCTGAAACCTCGTTTACTTGTAGATGCTTCCTCAACTGTTCTTTTCAAGTCAATGACCTGATTGGATAATTTTTGGAAAGATTTATGCAAACTCTCCAAGTCTAATGTTTCTTGTTGCTTTTTAACTTGAGGAGGCCTAGTGAGAATCTCTATTTTTTTTTAGAAGATGAAGTTGTTTCAGCCTCACTACTTAGGTTATCTTTCAATCTTAGAATGGCTTTCTCAATCAGGATTGCCTCCTTAAAGGCTTCTAATAATGTGTTCTTTTTGGACCTTTTAACCCATATGGCTATGTTGTTATGCAGGGCCTTAGTATAATATGCGACAATAAAGTTTTCTACAGGCATCAAATCCATGGGGATCTTGTTTTTCAACGTTAAGAATCTCTGGTTAAAGTGTTTAACTTTTTCTTTAGGTTTCATCCTTAAAATAAAAAGTTCCATTACCAAGACTTCTGGAGATTTATCATCTCCGAATTTTTCTAGAAAACAAGTTTCAAATTTGTCCCAAGAGATGATGGTTTGAGGTTGTTGTGCAAAATACCAGGTTGAGGCGTTCCCCTCAAAAGTGTAAGGGAATAATCTGCACATGACATCTTCGTTTTCGACACTCTAGAGTATAAAAACTAGCATAAATTTCTTGATGTGATCCTTAGTTGATTGCTTCGAATCTAGATCAAATTTGGGTATCCATTTCTCTAGATGATTAGGTAATGGGTGTTGGGGTCCAAGCACAACCATGACATCTTGATCGAGCCAAGATCTGGCAGGATTATTTTGGTTTTCCATGGGATTTGGTGAAGTTGAAGGTTGAGATGGTTCAGATGAATAACTTCCTTCATCCGAGGATTCCCCTTCTGAAGAAGGTGGATAAGAACTAGGTGGGGATGGTGGGATACCAAATCCTCCAGCACCAAGGATAAGTCCTTCAACGGAATTGGTAATATTACCACCTATAGGGTTTTCGTGTAGACCAATGTCTTGAGGTTGTTCTTGAAGATTTTTGAAGTCAAGGGGTTGATTAAGTTGTCTACCAGGTTGTCAGATTCGAGATAAATCACTCTGAGTTCTTATGATCGACCGACGAACAATTTCTTGGACATCAATCCCTTGAGGAACTGGTGTCACCGGTTTGATGGGAATGTTAGAGGTAGTGTTTGAGGTAGTAGCTGGGTCAAGTGTAGCATTGTTGTTTGAGCGACTACATGTTATGATAGGAGAACTATTGTTTGGGGGAGTCTTACGACCTCCACGTGCCATCAATGAATTTCAGGCCCTCCTTCTAGTACCATTTGTTGACAGGTGTTTATGACACACCGTCAATGAGAAGGATAGATCCAGACCGGGGTTGTCTATTTAACCCAAGATGTTTGGTGTGATATAACCTAATGGGTTTAATGGATACATTAGCCAACTAGGGTCCTAAAAACAATGAAAGAAAATAAATTAATCTAAAGCTATAATTCTGAAAATTGATATACTAATTACAAAATGTTAAGCTAATAGTGTTATTATACAATGATTATATACAATTTGCGAGGTTTGAATAAAATGTTGTGAAAATAATTTTTTTAAAAAGTTTCGGAACAAAATCAAATACGAACAATGCTCTTTCTAATGTTTAGAGATTTTTTAAACTAATAAAAACTTAAGAAAATACAATTGTAATGATGACACAAAAATAGACAAAGCTAATTAATGTAATCATCGTTCATTCGTATGTAAACAACTTTAAATAAAATAAAAATGATACATCTACTAACCTCCAACTGATCAACAATAAAATAATTTCCTCTCTCTGTGTTGTATGAGCTCCTTCTTATCATGTATTTAAGGGAAACCTATGACAGAAACAAACAATAGTGCTTCTTGAATAAATTCAAGGAAGTATTTGATGCTTGCAGTGAATTTATAACAGCAGAAAGATAACTAATTAAATATCATGTGACCTCAAGATAACCAATAGATGAAGATGAAAGAAATCTCAATCCTGTGCATTGATATTATCAACCATTTAATATCAGAAGTAAACTAAAAAATAACTAAATAGTTGATCGATCACAAGTACAAACTAAACCAATAGATCATGGACAACATTCAAATAATCAATGATATGAAATATCATATGGAGACAAGACTGAATCTAAATCAACATAAATAACATCTCATAACATAGAAATAATAGGATAATACAATGAAATGAGCATTTCACAATTCACACAGGTCTAAAGCCAATAGTAAATTGCTTTCCCATATCACTTCGACAATTATATGTCCATACTGTGGTCCAGAAAAAGTTGTCCTTAACACTAAACAACAACAAATATTTAAACATGTCTTGGATCGGTTACCTCTTATCATACACGATAGAGGATGATCCCTGAAAATAAGTTTGTTTTGCAAAAAATAGAATAACAACAAGAATACTCGTGTAGGAGTCTTTACATTAAAAATAATTACATAAATGACATTGTTTTTTTCAAAAATGAGAAATCACTAAGCTATTGAACGCTTAATCCATGATTCCTTCTCCTTGAAAATACCATCATAAACAATTGTTAACCTGAAAATGATAAAATGAAATCGAATTTTAGATAACAATACAAACTAATACTTTCAAATAGACTGGCTACAGAATCTTATGATTCTGTAGCTAGTTTTAAATTAAAAAGAAAATAAAAAATAAATATATCTATTTTATTTTTGTAACAGAATTAAATAAAAAAAGAATCAAAACAACTTTTTATCATTTCAGAGATTAGACGAAGAAGCATCTGATAATTCTGAATTTATGATATTGTTGAAGTTTGTTGAGCTCTTAATAATCACATTACCATCCTGTTTAATCCTCTTGTTTTCCCTATTAGCATTTGATTGAACACACGCTTTCAATTCATCATTCTCCCTCTCAAGCAATGAGTTACGTGCTATCATTTGGTTTAACTGTGTTTGGAGATAGGGGATATCCATGTAGTATCTCTCAACCCAATCAAGACATTTTTCACCGTGAACTGGTTCTATGGTAGGTAGAGGTTGAGCCTACTTTGTAGAGGGAAACTTAGTCTTTCCTGTAATTTGTTTCAGATCGTGTTGTATACTAGAGAAGCCCTCTTGATTCTTTAGGAACAGTGGGAGATTAGAAATGAAATCATATTGTATTGCAACAATATCAACATCATTTCCCAGAACTCAGTCATCTACATCCTCTTGATCAATAAATTTATCGATCTCATCCTCAGAAAAGTGATCTTCGATCACGATCACAGGGATCGAGCTCAGATGATCACGTTGGCGATTTCTCAAATTTTTAGATATGAGCCTACCTGATCTTTTGTTTGTAAAATCCACATCTGGATTATTCTATTTCTTATACCTTCCTTTTTTCTTGACAATTGATTCATTTAAAATGACCTGAATCGACTCATGAGTAGGAACAGTAGAAACCCTATCCTTTAAATCATCTAAGACTTCTTCCAAAGACTTTCTAGGCATGAAATCACATCGTGGCTTCTTGCCCGATGGATTTTGGATAGCGACATAGGTTTGGTCTATAGACGCATGGAATTCTTGTGGATTAACACATATAAGGTTTTCGACTATGGGATTAGATCGACAAGGACTGGGTTTTTCATCGAGATGTAGAGGTAATTCAGTTATATTGTTGGGTAGGGTGAAATCATTTCTGAATAAAAAACTTTCCCAATTGTCCCCAATCTTGCATAGATGCAAAACCATGAGGATTCGAATAAGGCCATGGTGGAACAGGCTTGATAGTGGGTTTAGCCTCTGTCCTTGATAGAACTTAGACATTTTTTGCAGACTCTTAAACATATAGAAAGGCATATTTAAATTGAAACCTAGGAAAACCATCAGCAAATGGACGTGATACAAGAAATCCAAGCCATATCTACCTTCACATGTTATGAATTACTTAAGAATTAAGAGCAAGCCATGCCATCGGGGTTTGAAGAGAGAAATTGGTGTACCTTTTGGGCAAAAAAACGATTTCTTGGAGACCATGAGAAAATGCCAAGGCACACCTTTGATTTTGGCGTTTTTGAACCATTGTTCTTTCTCCTGGGATTTTCCTGTAGCTTCCACGATGTAACCCTCTGTCACCTCTCGCCGCAGATTCCCAATCTTAGCCCTGGTGCCATCAAATGTTTGAGCGAAATCTTGGGCCACAACGAGATTGATCCTCAAACCGTCTGATAAAATCATCCTATCCATGTGCCACAATGTCATCTACGACATCATCATGAGAGAGGAGGGCTTGCGAACCATTGGGTTCTATTCTTACCATGGGCGCCATGGATACTATCACATAGAAACAACAAGAGCAGTGAGAGGTAGGTTTTGTTCTCCAACACACAAATAGTAGTAAGAGGTCTGCATACTCGGGAGGAAAATGATGCCTAAGGGTTCGGGAGGCTACCATAACAAACATTTGGAGCTGTGAGTGGGAAATAACCAGAGGACGTGCAAGATAGTAAACCATTCTACGAAATGAATACGAAACCCAAAACACCACCACTTACCTCTTACAATAATGAATGCAAGTCTGAGTTATGCAAGACAAAGGGTGATGTGGAATGTGAGTGTGTCAGGCCTGTATCAGGGTGACAAGATCATGATATGACTGGTAAGAGTAGGATTCATATTTCAAATTTAACCCAGGGTTTTGCGCAGTCAAGCATATATCAAAAGTAAAACCCATATAATAAAAAATAGAAATGACTAAGTCATATCTCTCAAAGTGGATAAATCAAGTGTTATGATAAGAAATCAACAAATGAAAAATATAGGCTTACAAACTTTTAGGTTTATAAAAATAATATAGATGCCCTTTAATTACATTCTCATTTACAAAAAGAAACAAAAGAAATCACAAACTGTATGATGATTACTCAAGCCAAATTTTTTTATAATTTCATGCTTTCAGTCATGAAATTAAACAAAACAAATGATAGATTAAAATGATGAATTCTTACACACAGCTAGGCCAATGAACCTTCTCAAAACCAAAAGGATAGAAAAGTTTATAAGGAGCGGGAGGCAGCTACAAAAAAATTTATCCATTGGCGACGACATTTTACCATGATAAAATTTTACAAGAATTGTTGGCTGTTAACAATGGCGACACACTGGGCAAAGCAGTTATCTCTGCATCATCATAACTTTATATCAGGGAACAGATGACTCAACAATAATTAATAGAAGAAATTAAAAGATAGATCAAGAATTTCGACAATAAATCATAAAAAATAACATAGTCATAGTATTCAGTAAACTTCTATCCAGAAACTGTAATATGGTATCTCGTTTAGATCACAGGGGTAGCGATGTTTATACAAATGAATCTAATACCATTGACAGGGCCACTTCTGCCAGCATGTGTCCATAGCCTCGAAAGGTATGCCATTTAACCCACTCTAGTACTTCTATCCCCTCCAAGAGCCGTCCATTTGTGATAAAAGCATCTTGACATCTGGTCAAACTTTCAAAACATACCCGAGGATCTTTGAACCCGACATTGCTTCACTACCAACAGGCCTGTTCAGTACCTCGACGAAGTTGTCTTGGTATCATGAGTGCATTTACCCACTTCCAATAGACCTTTTCATAATCCCGACGGGTTTACACACAATTTCCACACATTACAGTGCTTCCAACTCTCTAATAAAATGTTTGTAATATTTTGAAAACTTTGTGATATCAAGAGACTGGGGTGATACATAAAATTTCACAGTCAGGTAATGAAAGGGTTGATCTTTTAAGAATTATTTTTCTGTTCTTATGACTTTCATCGCAATTTGGACATCTAAATTTCAATTAAGAAATCATCTCTGGAATGGGAAAGCACTGTGAGTTGTTTTCTTTAAAACAGAGACGGTGTTAGAAGTTTTTTTTAAAGATAATCGTGTTTCCCTCCAATTTCAATGAAAACCGGGAATAATGATTGGACAAAACTCACTGTAATTGATCTGAGTTAAGATGTCTCGAACTGTTCTCAATTGTTGCTAATGAAAAATACAATTCCCTTCAATAATGAACAATGATTCAGACATAATCATCCAGAAAATACAAAAAATCAAGCAAAATGAAAAGAACCAAAATCATCAAAGAAAATGCAAATCAAAATATTTACAAAGGGGTGGATTTGATTTTCTTAAGTGAAGTATTTTTTTAGAGACTGGCCATTCACTGGAAAAGTTTCTGGTTGTCCCTCTAAGTTGTGTAGCCGAAAAGAACTTGGACCCAATTTTTCAGAAATGAAGAAAGGTCCCAACCACAGGTTTTGGAACTTGGTTTGTTCTCCTTTATTCTCGTGCGCTTTGTCCCATTTGAGGGAAAAATCCCCTACATTAAAATTCCTTTCAGAGGATGAAATTGTATCGAACCAACTCTTTACGATTTGTTGGTGCTGATCCAATTTCTGTTTTGCCTGCATCCTTACCTCTTCCAATTTTAAGAGAGCGTTTATCCAAATTTCTAGAGGAGGACACTCCTCTTCTTGAACTTTCTGTGATAATTTCAGGGAAGGAAGCAAGACATGTGGGGGTAGGATGGATTCTCTTCTGTAAACGAGGAAGAAAGGAGAATTACCAATGGAGGCTTTTGGATTTACCCTATCATCCCAAAGTGCTTTATACAACGCATTGTGTCAATTCGTGTGGTTTTCTTACACTGTCCTTTTTATAATCTTGATCAGATTCTTATTGTTGACTTAGCCAGACCGTTCCCTTGAGGGTAATAACTGGCAGAGAAATTTATTTTAATCCCTTCCTCCAGAGTGAAAACATTCATATCTAGGGAAGAAAAATAATAAGCATTGTAAAAAACTAGACATTTAGGAATTTTGAATCGAGTGATGATATGGGAGTTCATAAACAACACTACTTGATTTGTATTGACCACTTTTAATGGTAAATATTCAGACCATCTAGTAAAATAGTATGTTGTTGTGAGAATGTACTTGTGTTGTTGTGAGGAAGGGGGTTGATTGGTGCTATAATGTTTAGACCCCACTGCTAAAAGGTTGTGTCTACCGTAACAGGTTGCAAAGGAAAAGCTACCTTTTTCACTCATCCTACAACCTTTTGACAGATTATACACTTGTGCGACTGTGTATGAGCATCCTTAAACAAGGTAGGCCAATAGTAGCCATCCCTTAACACTTTATGGTCAGTAGTATCTCCACCAAAATGAACACCGACATCACTAGAATGAAGTTTAGCCAACACCCTTTCAGATTCCTCTTTTTCTAAACAACGAAAAACACCGTCAAAATTCTTTCGAAATAATATAGCATTAATTAATTGGAAAGATGCAGATTTAAGTCTTAGTGCTCTTCTATTTTTATGATCAATATTACAAGGAGTAGTTATGTGGAGCAAATAAAATATGATATTCTCATACCATGAATTGGGCACAATTTGTGTATAGTTGATCTATTTTTCATCATGTTGGTTTACAATTGATGTATTTATTTGACTTTCTAATTTCTCAACTGAATCAACCACCAATTTACAAAGGCCTTGACCTCTAACGATTTTTGAATGTATTATTTCGAGGTCATATTCCTGCAGTGATGTCATCCAATTTTCCCTTTTCTCTCCCAGCTCTTTCTGCACTGACAGATTTCTCACGGTAAGGTAAGGAACAACAATTTGTGTCCTGGATTTCAACAGGTAAGACCTAAAATGTTTCATAGCTTTAAAAACAATGTATGCATGTTGATCTACCATAAGATAATTTAGTTCCACTCCTTTAAAGGAAGAGCTCATGAATGAGATGGGTATCTCATTACTTTAAGTATTTTTTTGTGTGAGCATAGCGACATAAGATCTATTAGAAGCAAAAGTATATAATGTAAAATCCCGAGAAAAGTTAGGGCTCATCAAGGAGGGTGCCTCAATTATGGATTTTTTTATAGAATCAAAATCTTGAATATCTTGTGGTCCCCATTTGTATAAGACATCCTTTTTAATCAGATTTTGTAGAGGTCGAACCATTTCAGAAAAACTCGGGACAAATCATCTGACAAAATTAATTTTACCCAAAAAGGATTTCATGGCCTTTTTGGAAAAAGGAGGGGGAAGGTTGGTTATGGCTTGGGTTCTTTCAGGATCAATTATCATTACATCTTTAGAAACTATAAACCCAAGCAATTTCCCTTGTTCTACTGCAAAGACTATTTTTTTAGGATTGAGTGAAATGTTGAAATTGTGACATCATTCTAACACAACCCTAAGGTGAGATAGGTGATCTTTCTTGTTTTTGGAAAATACTGTGACATTGTCTAGATAGACCACAAATGACTGGTTGATGAGGCCACATAAATCAATGTCCGTTTCTCTCTGAAAAGTAGCACCGACATTTATCAATCCAAAAGGCATTTTTCTGTAGGCGTAGTTTCCCCACAAGGTACGAAAGGTGGTTTTAAGATGGTCTGAAGGGGACATAAGGACCTTGTTATAACCATCTAATAAATATAGTCTTTCAGAACCAGATACTTGTTGTAGAATTTGTTCTATTGGAGGAACGTGGTAGTTATCTTTATCAAAGGCTCGGTTTAAATTTCGAAAATCAACACAAAGTTGAATTTCTCCACTCTTCTTCCTTGTAGGGACTAAGTTAGATACCCATTGAGTATGCCTAACTGGAAAAATTATCTTTGCAGTAAGTAATTTATTTGGTTCCTTTTTTATGGTAGGTTCCAATTTAGGATGCATTTTCCTCAATTTTTGTTGGAAAGGTTGAGTTTGCGGTTTCATAGGAATTACGTGTTGTATGATGTTTGGGTTGAAAGTCTTTAAATCATCATACCTCCAAGCAAATACATCTTTAAATTCTTTGAATTTTTTTATAAAATCAGACCTTTCTTGTTTAGAACACCCTTTTACGAGATTGATATTTTGAGGACTATCTCGTGTTCTTAAATTTATAGTTTCATACAACAAAGAGGAACTATTTGTTTTGCAATTGACTACCCCTCTAAACTTGTCATGTAGGTCATAAAATTTCTCTAATATCACAACAGATTTGGGGATAGAGTTTACCAGCTCGAACGATGATTCTGGAGATCGAGGATCAGATATTATCGTGAAATCTCAGAGATTCTCTTCATGAGTTCTCTCATCGATAATTGCATCCTGGAAGGTGTCTTCCATATGCAAAAAATTTATGATCTGTTGATCATCATCAAATACTCACAAGTTTGTGATGTTGTTGGGAATCGATGGCCTGAATAAAAATTCGAATGAGAACGCATTAGGAGAAAGACCTTTAGCAGGCAACAATTTAGAAGAAACATTAGCTAGTAAATCATCTTTTGAATTACTCATCCTAAGAATGGAATTTATATTGAATGCTAGAAATTTATGCATTAAACCCCATACCTCGGTTTTGTAATTCTTCAAATGCGGTGACAAACAATGTATTACATTTCTTACCTGTTTGACTACGATTTCTAAATCACCAAATACTACCAAATTTTGCACGTCAATGTCCAGTTCCTTCCTTAGTCCTTGTAGAAGTGCTTCGTACTCTGTTGTGTTGTTAGTACATTCATGGAATTTGTACAACTACACAAAGAGTGCTTCTTCCATGTTCATCATGGATGATTTCCTCTCTTATTCTTGGGAATACTACATTTTCCAAGCCTTGGGATTCAATTTATACTCTATTACTTACGAGACTCTCTTCCCATACTTGCTTTCATTTATTGATATTTTTCTCTTACTCTCATTCCCTTCTCCATACTTAGAATATTTATTCATATCCCCTCCATATTCCACACTCCAAAAATATTCCAATTATCACCCCATATCTCTCTCTCCATACGCCCAATCCATCTCCTATAGTTTTATTTTCACATTTTTCCTCTACACTCTTCCTCTACCCTACCACTCTTCTATACTTAGTTTTATTTTCACATTTTCCCTCTACACTCTTCCTCTACCCTACCACTCTTCTATACTTAGTTTTATTTTCAATCTCTACCACTCTCTTATACTCTTCCACACTTAGAACATTTTCTTATTCAGCCTCTTATTTTCTTTCATAGAATATTTTCTTATTTTATACTTGTTGATTCTCGAATCCGTCAAGGACTGAAATGGAAACCTCACGAGGATATGAATCCTCCTGTGTTTTTATAGAGGTTGTACTCTTCTTTGGCTTATGATATTCTTAATAAGTTGAAAATCAAGAAATAATATAATACCTTAAGATAGTCCAATCTTTTAGGCTCAAAGAAAGATTAAAATGCTGAAAAGTAAAAAGATTTATAAAAGAACATCCCTGAGAAATGGACCAGGAATCTCACACACCACACATTACAATAAACAAAATTTCCTCACATCCATCACAGTGAAAATAAATATTTCTGATCACATAAAAATAAAAGAAGATGGTAGGGACACATAAGAGAAATTTTATGGAGTAAATGTTTGTATAGCTCAAAAGAAGATTATGATAGATCAATTTCAAATACTTTATACTCAAAACTCAGAGTTATAAAATAAAGTCAAAATTGATCTCGAGTTAGTTCTCTGGGATTTCTAAAAAATAATAAAGTATGTTACAAAGATTTGAAATTTAAAGGTGTTTGTCCAAAGGACTCGGATTAGGGCTCCCACAGACCATAAAATAAAACATAAGCAAGCAAATAGAATGTAGAAAGAAGAAAGTGGGTGGATGTCGAACATAAAATTTTGGTTATACCTTTCTATTCAAATAAGAAGAATAACTGGATGAAAACTAATAAAGAAAGAAGCATATGATTAGCATGGACTTACTATGATGGTATCTCTCTTGTTTCATTTGCTTGTTGTCGCTTCCTTTATACTCTTGCTGGTTGTGGTTTGATTACTGGTCATAACTACCTCTGTTGGAATTTCGTAAATCTTGGTGACTGATTTATTCAACCATTCTTGGATAAATTTCCTCAATGGAGCAACGATTACTTCTCGTTTTATCTTTACATTAAACAATTCCTTTTCAATTTCCCTAAGATCGATAGATAAATTTTGTAATATATTTTCAATGTCTTCATTTTTATTTGTGTACTCGATAAAACAACTGTCAATGTCATCACGTGTAAATTCCATCATATTATCGAACTTTTCAGCTGATATCCTTTTTAATTCTTCAATTTTCTCTTCAGAATGTTGTCGATTCATGAACATAGAATTTGAAAGATCATTCGGGTCCGGGACTTCAATGGTAGTTCTAGAGATATCCAAATCAAGGATTTTTAAATATGTTTGATGTTTCCTTCTTGATAAGTGAGTCAATTGAGTTATCAAACCTTTTAATACACTAATTCTTTCCATCCAATGGGATTTCAATTGTTTGATGTGGCTCAGAGAAGATATATTTTCTTGCTTTCTTGTTTGTTCTGTCATTGTCGAAACTCTTGTTGTAAACATCACAACTCTGTAAGTGTAGAACACTTCATCATTTTTCAAATCCGAGTTTAAATATTCCTTGATATTTTTAATTCTTAAACCAAGAGAAGAAAAACTCTTTTTCATATCCCGTAGTTATACAATCAATGGCATTCTTTTCTTAATATTTTCTTCAACAAAATGTCAGTTGGCAACAATTAAACTAGAAATTCCTTTGACCCTTGAACTTGGTTCTTGGTTTTATTGAAGATCCTTTCCAAGATGAATCATAGCAACATGAGAAGCCATAATAGGTGGAGGCATGGCAGTTTCCTCTAATTATTTAATTATTTCTTTAAACTGGGCATTCTCTTCTTCCATGTGTGCAATTGAAACATACAGTGTGTCCCTTGTAACTCTGTGAATGGATGATAATTTTGAAATGTAACATATATCGAATATCAATGGTAGACCATAGATTCCCGCTCTTACTCTTTGTAGTTCTCTCAAAAACTAATTTCTTAGATTCTTGATCAAAATATGCATTTTGTACAACAAATGTTTCCTCATCAGAAAATGTCTTGTCCTGGATCATGAGTGCAGAGAAAGGTTGTACATTATCTTGAGATGATACTTCTACATCTATGGAAGTAATGTTTTTGATATCTACATCTAAATCCATGTTATCCAATAACAAATCATCTTCCTGAGCATGTGTTTCATCCCCTTCTTGCTATGAATTAGTTCTTTTTCTTTTAACCTTTAGTTTATGGGGATTCTCTAGGTTCCCTTCAAGAGGGTTCCTCTCTTCATCATCTCCTGAATTATTTTTCTTCATTTTTCTCATGTGGGATGTTCCTGACCGAGGATTTTCCTTTCGCAAGGCTCTTATTCTAGAGACAACTAGTGATTGGACATTTTTATCATTCAAGGGTTTAACTCTTTATTTATGATGCTCTATAATTCTTATTACAATTACTATATCTTCAGAATTTTTGTTGGCTTCTTGATTACTAGGATTGTGATTGTCATTTTCTTCTTCTTTACTGATGGTTGAATTTAAATGTGTAGGATTGAGCCCAACTAAAAGCAAATGATTATAAAAAAGGTGATTCGGGTCAAAACCCTTGATTTCCTATGTGAATCTTAAGTCAAAATTCTTGAAATAAGCAACATATTCATCTGTTTTGGAAATTCCTCAGAGAAGAATTTCACCAACTTTCCATGGGAGAGGTATGAACTGCTTTTTCCTTTTTTTAGACAAAGTGTGGAACCATAATTTATATTGCCTGGCTATCTCAATGATAAATAGTTTATCATATATATAATAGGGAAGGAAGATAGGTTTTCAATATATCATAAAACAATGATGGCATTATAATATTCCATTTTATCCATAACTCCTTTTCCATTCAGAAGAGTCTTTTCTTCCAATGATAGCTGCGAAGTGTCTTCCCCAAATAACCATTTCTTGAATTTAGATACAAAATATGAATACACCTCATAGAAATGGTGGCTGAATCTATGCCTCCATAGAACTTGGTACCACATGGTCATAGGGTCCACCTTTATTTTAATTCTCCGAGCAATTTTTAAACCCTCAAAAGTATGACAATATGTGATAGAAAATATCAAATAAGACGACATATATGACCTTTTGTCAGACTTAAAATTAGTCAATTGTGTAATGATTTCATTCGATATTATCTTCTCCTAGTTGAAGATATTGTTTTCACGAACCACAAAATGCAATATGTATAATGCCAATCAAGGAATTGTTTATGTAGAATACCGACCAATAATTTGAGTAAATAATCAGGCAATTTCCTTATATAGATTTTTTAAAGAACTTACCCGAATTCTTGATATGTCTTCAGGCATTGTTGTAGGGTCATGCAAATATTATTGAAGAATCTCTATTTTGTTGTTCTTTCTTTTTAGTAAGTTTATAGCTTCCTCCCCTTTATAAACTAGGTTCGACTCTGGCAATCTCAACATTTCTCTAAATATTGAAGGCGCCAATGAGATAGGAGAACCATTTTGCAACACGATGACTCTTCTATTTTGAATAATCTTATCAATGCACCAGGTGAAAATATTCTTACATTCAAAAAATTATGAACACATCCCCCGAGAACTATTCTTGATGTCCACAATTTGTTGTTTTCTCTATCCAACAATTTTGAGTAATATCAGTAGGAACGAGACTGATGATAATTTTGATCTTCCCTAGCAAAGAGGTTCAGAATATCCCCACAGAACGATTGTTTTCTCATGGTTGTCCAAGTGAAGCTCGCCAACTTTTCTTGAAATATTGATTTGCATAGTAAAATGAACTTGAGTTAGATTTCTTTTTTATGGAAACATTAACTCAAAATAACTATTACTAGTCTCTGTAACAACATCGTTAATTAACGATCACTTCAACAATAAATTTGGTAGTTGGGTCTGTAGGGATAACAATAAATGTGACATCGAACAATGTGAAGGGACAAGTAATGGAAAAGAATAGGGGTTGGAGATTAGTATGAAAAGGAAGATATGCAAGTCCAAAGGTCCGCATGTCTGAGAGTCTGAGTGTATGAAATGGCTAAGTATCGAGAAGTGTTGGGTGGATAGTGGAGTGAGTTGATGTGCATCGCATAGGTCTGAAAGTCTGAAATTATGAAGCGCAAAATTATTCTAAGTGTTGGGAGGACTTATACATGGGTGAAAAAAATATGATGCAAGTGCAAGAGTCCACGAGTCCGAAATTCTGAGAACGTGAAAATTGACTAAGTATCGTAGTACCAAGAAAGGGGAAAACAAGGGAAAAGGAAAGTATAGAAGGGGGAAAAGAAAAGGAAATAAAGAAGCGGGACAAATAATAAGGGGGGGAAGAAGCACAAAAGGGGTTCGACAATTGGCTCCAACTGTGGGATGATAACCCCCTGTGGGTTGTCAAGAATCCAGAATCTCATAACCAGTTGTTTTATCCTTTGGGCAATAGAGTCAAAATAGTAAGGATATACAAAATAAAATGAAAAACTATATATAAAGAGAACAAAGAATTTTAAGCGATTTTTTTTTTCATGTGTCACCCATTGAAAGGAAATAGTAACATTTTCCCCTTCATGTCTTTAAGCATATATGAATTAAAACCCATGATTTTCTCAATAATGTAAGGCCCGATCCAGAGTGCTTCAAATTTTGTGTGCATTGTCGGTTTCTCCTTAGCTTTGTTCTAGAGTAACACCAGTTCTCCTTTTTGAAAATTTTTGACTTTTGCGCTGGGTGAAATCACGAAGGTGGGTTACACTTTCGTGACAATCGGGTCTCCAAAATTTCGAAAAACCAATTTTCGGCCGAAAGATATTATTTTCGGCCGAACTATTGTTCGGCCGAAAACATAAACGTCAAATCGAACGGAGCCATAACCGGGCCCTCGATTTGCGTGTAGAAATTTGGTCGGCCGGATATTTTTTTCCCAGCATTAGTTTTTCGGCCGAAAGAGTTTTTATATCAGTGCCACACATCGTGGTTAGAAGTTTGGAATTTTTTTTGCGCGAGAGTCTCTTTGTTAAGGGCAGTGGGAGCAGTGTGAGGCCTGTGTCGCCGAGGGCAATGGGAGCAGTGGATGCCGAGGGCAGTGGGAGCAGTGGACGTCGAGGTCGCAGGGAGCATTGGGCACCGAGGACGCAGAGGTATTTCACGTAATTTATTGTTTGCGATTGTTATGCGAAACTGTATTTTTCATTTGCGAAACTGTATTTTTCAATTGAGAAAATGTACAGTTGGTATATATTCATTTGCGGTTGGTTTGCGAAATTGTTTGCGGTTGGTATATATTCGTTTGCGGTTGGTTTGCAAAACTGTAGTTTTTGCGGTTGGTTTGCGAAACTGTAGTTTTTGCGGTTGGTTTGCGAAACTGTACTCGTTTTGCGGTTGGTATATATTCATTTTGTGGTTGGTATATATTGTTTTGCAGTTTGGTATATATTCGTTTTGTGGTTGGTATATATTGTTTGCGGTTGGTATATATTGTTTGCGGTTGGTATATATTGTTTGCGTTTGGTATATATTGTTTGCGGTTGGTATATATTGTTTTGCGGTTGGTATATATTCGTTTTGTGGTTTGGTATATATTCGTTTTGCGGTTGGTATATATTGTTTGTGGTTGGTTTGCGAAAATGTATTTTTCATTTGCAAAACTGTACCTATATATATTCGTTTGCAAAACTGTATTTTCATTTGCAAAACTGTACATATATTTTTCATTTGCGAAACTGAAAAATATATGTACAGTATTTTTTCATTTCCGAAACTGAATTCGTTTGTGAAACTGTATTTTCATTTGCAAAACTGTACTCGTTTGAGAAACTGTATTCGTTTGCGAAACTGTATTTTCATTTGCGAAACTGTACATATATTTTTCATTTGCGAAACTGAAAAATATATGTACAGTATTTTTTCATTTCCGAAACTGAATTCGTTTGTGAAACTGTATTTTCATTTGCAAAACTGTACTCGTTTGTGAAACTGTATTCATTTGCGAAACTGTATTTTCATTTGTGAAACTGTACATATATTTTTCATTTGCGAAACTGAAAAATATATGTACAGTATTTTTTCATTTCCGAAACTGTACATATATGTATTCGTTTGCGAAACTGTATTCATTTGCGAAACTGTATTCGTTTGTGAAACTGTATTTTCATTTGCGAAACTGTACATATATTTTTCATTTGCAAAACTGTACATATATTTTTCATTTTCAAAACTGTACATATATTTTCATTTACGAAACTGTACATATATATATATTCGTTTGCGAAACTGTATTTTCATTTGCGAAACTGTACATATATTTTTCATTTGCGAAACTGTACATATATTTTCATTTGCGAAATTGTACATATATATATTTGTTTGCGAAACTGTATTCGTTTGCGAAACTGTATTTTCATTTGCGAAACTGTACATATATTTTTCATTTGCGAAACTGTACATATATTTTCATTTGCGAAACTGTACATATATATAT
>JZKD02S2432096.1:0-10513 GCA_000966675.3 Picea glauca
GTTATCACCCTATAAGTTATAGGATCAACTGGTGACTGGGATATTATCTGTCTCTAGTGTTTTTGTTGACAAATGATTTTTCATTCTGCAAATAATTTGAAAAGAAAAGAAAAAGAAAATAAAAAGAAAAGAAAAGAAAAAGAAAAAAGGAAAAAGAAAGAAAGAAAAAGAAAAAAGAAAAGAAAAGAAAAAAGGAAAAAGAAAGAAAGAAAAGAGGGCATAAAATAATTGCAATAAAAAGCCCCATGAAATAATAGTAACTTGGTCCATACCTTTCAAGCATGGCCAAGTTATTTTTAAATTTGATGTTGATAGGGTAGTGAATGAATTTGGCTAAACAGTTTAATCTTAGCCAAAGTGTCTAGGTTAAATTAGTGAATAAATCTGGCCAGACTGTCTAATCTTGGTCAGATAGCCCCAGAGTAGAGTAAATTCTTAACCCAATTGTTTAATCTGGGTTAATTGTCATAGGAAGATAGGTTAGTATGTAGGCTAGTTGCTTTATTGTTCCATTCCAATAAAACCAACTTGATGTCAATGTTGCACCATGTTTCATATGCTTATAAAATCATTTGGTCGAAGCCCCATGGTGGCGTTTACTTGAAAAGTTTGGAAAAAAAAAACCCATAAAATGAATTTATCCTAAGTTTTTCCCAGCGCATGTATTCTCTGCTCCCCATTTATGCTCCCTGCACATATCGACGGTCCTGATTGCGACGATCAGATCTACAGTGTACAGAGCATTCCGTACCCCCCCGACCATTCTGCTTTTAACCGGGGGGAGGGGGTCTGGAATCGCTGATAACATTCGTGCGCATATGGACGGCCTAGGGTTGAGCGCTTAAATCAATGGTCAAGATTGGATTCTATACCCCCCCATCCGTTCTGCCTTTAATGGAGGGGGGGGTCCAGAATGAGTGATAAAGCATGTGCTCAGATCTACGGCTCAGAAACAGGTGCACATATCAACGACCCTACATGGATTTCAGACCCCCTTTGGATGATTTTCTTTTAACTGAAGGGGGGGGGGGTCTGGAATGGTTTTCCCCCTATGGCGGGCCCCTTTTTATACGTGGCGTCAGTCTATTTTCCCAGAAGTCCTGTCACCATATGCTATCTGATAGACCCCCATCACTTATGGACGTCACCTTCCACTTGTTCCCGAGTTAGTCACATCTCATAACTGCTGTCAGTCCCCTCCCCCCATTCACTCATGGCAAGTCCCTTATTACAACTTTTACCTCTAGTCCCTAGCCACCACGTCACCCGTCCGTATCTTTCAGCCACCGTCACCTGCCATCTCAATCCCAAATGATCCATTGTCCATTTATCACTGGATAACCTATTTATTATCCAACTGACATGTCTCCCGCGCCCAATCGACCCCAGTTTAAATAAAATCACCATTATTTCCATTATTTTCGCTATTCACCCATCGCACCAGAGAAATTCACCGCTTACTCCTCCGTTACATTTCGTCTCCCTCATCTACAGTCATTCGCCCCCACTAACATTGTGTTTATTGCAGGTACTATTGCAGAAATGGCGCCAAAGTCCAAACCAGCGGAAGGAGAAGAGAATCCGTTTCTCCCGCCTCCTGTCGACCTGGACAAGATCCCACTGGTCGACAAAGACCGATTAATCACAGATACCAAATGCAATTTTGATTTCTCAGACCTCCAGTCATGGCTCAGGGAATTTTTCCTGGACCAGAGTGATGAAATTGGACTCTGGGAGTCCAATTTACCCCTTTACCTCTTTCCCCAGATCCACCATTTTCCTGAGTTCATGCTTAAGTGTCAAGCCCACTATATTACCGAACAAAGAGCCGTCATCTCCTCATCCAGAGAAATCCTTTTCCTCATCACGCCTGAGTCCATAGACCAAATGATGCAAATTCCCCGTGCCGAATCTAAGTCTCCTTTCAACCTGGAAATCCTTATAGAGTTGTATCAGAAAATGAATTTTCCCCAAAGAGCTCAAATATTCGAGCTTTTCCTTCCCACATCCACTCAATTCCCTTCCAAAAATCCCCCTTACCCGTCGTCCATGTTCTCCACTAAGGGAAACCAGGTCATTTCTTCCCTTTTCACTCTGTTGGGATACTATTTTGATTAGTGGGTAGATGAGCCCATTCTGGGATTTCTATCCATTTTCTCCACTGACGAAAAACCCACCATCCAGTTTGATTTTAGTACATTCTTGGCAAACAATATTCACGAATAGTTCGTGAATTTTTGCATGGAAGGCATGTTCAGATACTCGTCCATACTAGCATACATGTTTGTTTTCTTTCAAGCATATAAATTTAGTTTTTCCATGCAGAAGATGGATGAAGATGGGAAACCTCAGGCAATCACAGCATGGACTTCCTTGCTCAAGCACAACTCCACAGAGTATAGTTTCAAGGCGTTCATCGATCAGTTCAACCACCCTGTGGTAAGTATGCTGAGCGGCAGGCTTGAGCCTTGAATAAATGAAAAAGTCTAGAGAATCCCGCATCTCTCGGACAACACAAAGACCGGGGATTGGTACCTGTACCAAAATCATACCGAGATCAGAGTATACGGTTGCGAGTTGGCACCATATAAGATGCCCAAATATTTTCCTGTCAGAATCTTTTCTTTAGAATATATAAGTCAGATTATGAATTTAGATGATATCCATTTTGTATCATTGAAGAAAAAGTAGCAGCTTCAAATCAAGGGGCAGATTGGCTCCTTCATCTGCAACAGTCGGGGCGCCGGGGAAGAAGCAAACAGGATGTTGAAAGAAATGAAGTTCTTCATGAGCTTCCCATTACACTATGATCCTTATGGGATCATCTCAGATATGAGAGTGAAAGACAAGAACATACCGTATGTTCATGTGTCCAAGCCCGAAATTGAGAAATTCGCCAATCAGACAGTGTGGGAGCCTAACACCTTGGTCGAAGTGGAATAGGGGATTCCCCCGACCACGCCATAGGTCCATAAGGAAAAAAGTCCTCGTCAAGATTCATCTCCGCCTGTCACGGAGGTATCGTCTGAAGATTTCTAGTTGCACACTAAGAGGCCCAAGACAAGCTCAGTTCCTGGCCCGATTGGAGAAAAAGAAACCCCTCCTACCACAGTGACCAAGTCTGTTATTCCACCCTTCGGTTCAAGCCTCTATAAAGACATCACCCCAGCATTACCGAAGAAATCCACAGACTCCCCATTGGACACTCAGCCAGGCAAGATTGGGCCCAAGTTGAGCATTTTCGAGAAGTACGAGTTGATCAAGAAAAAGAACCAGACCCTTACCAGCAGTACTTGCACTCAATTTTGGAAGCAGACGTCGACTGTGCAGCATCGGATTCTGTCTTCATTTGACACAGAAAAGGGTAGAATGCACATGGCCTTCCTCCAGGCACAAGTACCAGATCCCAAGGTGATCACCGACTACAAGAGGGCCACCTTCGAATTCCAGACGAAGGATGTGCACCCAGCCGATCAGATGGATCTACACAAGCAAACTAGAGAAATGGTTTTCTATACGTTGGCACATGCTTCCGCTTCGAAAACCAAATTGCAGGTGTCACTGAACAATGATCAAACACAACTCAAGCTGGAGAAGATATCGTCCTTTGAAAAGGACAATAGAATCAAAACTTTGGAGGAGCTGGTCCTCAAGATCGGCTATGACCCTTCGAACGTCAAAGCAGCGGAGGAAATGATAAAGAAGAAAAATGATGACATTGCCTCCTTGAGAAAACAACTGAAGCTCCTGGTCATAGAGGACCCGTAGGTGAAGGAGATAGCAGAGAAAGAAGGTGAGAATGATGAAATGCTCAAGCTTCTCATGGAGCAGAACGCACAACTCAAAGAAATGGAAGCCAAGATGGAGAAACTACTAAAGGAAAAGGAGCAACTGAAGCCAATGGAAGTCATTCCATTGAGTTCCATTCCAATTGCAGGAGTGAGCACAACATCGGTGACAACAGTCCCATCCATGACTCCATCGACATCTCAGGAGAAGACAACCGATCTGGCTGAGTCCATGGAAAGGATGAACCTGCAGGAGACAGAGATCAGCAGGCTAAAAAAGGAGATTGAGAACCTACAGGAACTTAAATATTCTTTCTAGACCAACCTGTCTAAGGAAAATCAGGTGACAGAGCTGTTGTAGCTCAAGCAGGAGCTACAACAGCTCCGGAAACAAACAGTGGCAGGAAAGACATTGGCCGAGGTCAAAGAGAGTGTATGGATAGACATCACTAAGTCCATGAATGAGATATGGCCCATGATATGATCAATTAGCAGATGAGTTGTCTAAGTCCAGTCAGTTGTCCAGTCAGATGAGGTCGTGCAAAGGCTTCATCAACGGTCTACCCAGAAATCAGCGTGCAGTTACACCAAGTTATCAAGTAGTTCCTAGATTTAGGAAATTTGTTAAGTTAGTTAGGCTAAAAATATATTTAGCACGTCCTGGTCATTAATGATAGGACCGTTTGTAATTTGAGTTATAAATACTTCACCTTTCGAAGTATTGGGGGTTGTTGATCTTCACACCCTGACGCTATCAGACTGTAATATTTTTGAAGAAATATTCCATTAATAAAAAGGAGGCACTTTTACAGGATTCTTGCGTGTATTCACTGGTGATGTTTACTCTCTAAGTTGAATGTTATTCTTGCTTTGTGATCATCTTGTTTTCTAATTCTAATATTTAAGAGTAACGAATGTTGCAAGATTTATCTTGGATACCCTGTTTCTGACTCAAAATATTTTAGTGTTTGTCTTTTGGTATTTTCAATAAAGGAATTCTTAACTGCTTCTTTGTTGAAATTATCTTTCTCATCTTTTCTGCTCATCATCATTTAAGCTACTAAAAGATCCAGTGATTATATTATCTCGCCCTGTGAAAGTTTTCCCTTTACGTTTCTGGTTTGTATTTCATATTTTATTAAACGCAGACCCCATAGCCCAATGGATGTGTAGACTGTCTCAACCAATTTGAAAAAATACTTTGACAACAAAACCGACCCATTTCTTTACCTAGCCTAATATTTAAAATTGGAAACATAGCTAAATCATATAGAGAGATCCATCTCTAAAGTTGGAAGGGCTAGATCCCAGCTTCAAAAGTGGTTGGATAAAGTTACCTTTGTAGATTTCTTTTGTTTTCAACCTCTAGGAAATTTACCAAGTGCTAACACCCCCTTTTTTCTCATTTAAGGAAGGGAAACAATTCTTCCTCTGCATGATCTGCTTCCCTCTCTGCAACTATCGTAGAAGGTTAAGGAAGAAGAATGTCCTCCTCTAGAAAGTCCGATTGATGCTTTGCTGAATTTAGAAGAGGTAAGGACTCAAGAAAAACAAAAACTGGATCAACATCAACATATTGTCAAAATCTGGTTTGATTCGAGTTTTGCCTCGGACAAGAATTTTGAGGTAGGTGATATTTTCCTCAAGTGGGATAAACCTCATGAGGGGAAAGGGGAACATACTAAGTTCCAAAACCTGTGGTTGGGACCATTCTTAATCGCCAAAAAACTAGGTCCCAGTTCTTTCTGCCTACAGAATTTAGAGGGACAACCAGACACCTTTCCGGTGAATGACCAAGCTTGCAAGAGGTATTTCGCCTGACAAATCCTATATACACCTTTTGTACATAACTGTATCTGTTTTGGTTTGTTTTGGTTTTCTTTTTTCATTTTTCTTTCTTTCATTAATTTTGTTTTGGCTTTCTGAATTAAACATGCCTGTATTATAGTCTAGTTCAAAAGGAAGAACATAATGCTTCATCTTTAAACAACTGTCAAGGACTGTTGAAGCATCAATTATTGTATTTTATTAAGAGAAACGTAGACTAGTTAAAGGTGGTTTTTGTTGAGAATTGATTTTTGGTTTCAATTTGCATTTGAGAGCAAACACGACTATCATTAAAATCTCTTTATGTTTTATCTTCTTTTAAGAAAGCAACTCAACGATGCCTTCCTGTCCTCAAAAAAATATTTTCATTAGTGAACTATTTTCACATCATGATGAAGGTTAGCAAGAAAAAAATAAATCAGACGGAAAATAACAAAATGTGCCAAAGACTGAAATTTTCAGCATCACCCCACTCTTCTGGATATCTATAAGTTATATCAATAATTTTCCCGAGAGTTGTGGGAAGTGTTTGAAAACCTGTTGGGATACTGAACATGTCTGCTGGCAGTGGGTAAATGCATGCATGGTGCCAAGACAAATTCTCCAGGGTACTGAACAGGCCCGCTGGCAGCGAAGCGATGTCAGGTTAGAGAAAATTCTCAGGTAAAAAAAAATATATTTTTGATCATAAACATCCTTCATTCTGATTTGAAATTTCTTGGACAGAACAGAGGCGTCAGAGTGGGTTAATTGACATCCCTCCCGAGGCTATGGACGCCTGTTGGTAGCAGTGGCCCTATCAACAACATTGGAGCCAATAAATTAAACATCGTGGCTTTCATTTGTTAAGTCTGTCACCAGATTTCATTTTTTTAACGAAAGATATCTTAAGCTAGACCATGTAATGATTGTCAAAGATGCTCAAATGTCTTTCAACTGTTCTTTGATTTGAAATCATTCAAATATTTCTAACCTGAACTCATCAGTGATACAAAGATAACTTCTTCTCCCAGCAAGTGGCCATTGTTGGCAGCCCTACATATTTTCAACTTTTTAAAGCATCAAATAATAATTTATGTAGCTGCCTACTTGGGGTCATACGATTATTGTTCTTCATAAGCAGTTTTTGAAACTATGATTGTGATCTTTCGGTTGTTCCTAGTGTTTTCATTTTCATGCTTCGTTCATGACTGAAAGAATGAAAACAAAGCTTCAAAACCTATGATTGGATTACCGCTTTATTTAAAGTTTATGAAAGGTAGATGTCTCCACAATTTTTGTTAATAAAGATTTTGTTTCCTGCTATCAAGCTCATCTTCTTTATTGACTCCTCAAATGTGAAGTATGCTTATGAATTGTTATGTGATTCACCAAGGGTCCATTTAATTTAAACTTTGATATAATTTTTTGTGGCTTTTGGTCATGTGTATCCTTGTCACTACATTTTGGTTTATAAATTTTTCCTCTCCTAAACTTTAGAAACCAAACCCACCTTGTTGCGCAATCATAAAAATTAATGAACTTGGTCGTGGCCTGTAACCTGTGGGAGGTGGCAATCCGACAACGATGAGCCCATCACCTCGAGCTAAATCTATGGTTTCACATGTATTCCTGGCATTCATTTCACATAACGCCTTTCATTTGGTATTGAAGAACCTCTGTTCATATGCGCTAGGGTATTGTTGAGTTTTGGTTCTGAAATGTCGTTCTAGTCTTCTCTAAGAAACCCTCCCTACTCACTATGTTTTATTGTCTACCTTTTGTATCCCAATGGCCCCGGTAGTCAGGATTGAACCCAATGGCTCTCAGACCCTGCTCATGTGTGATGATGCAAGGGAGGATCTCAAGGGTCAAGGCTGGCTTGTTTTTCTTGAGAAATTCCAGGGTTTTAACTTGCGAACCGCTCAGGAATTCTCCATTTCTTTTGACAGATGCCGAGCCAAGGTAGGAGACATTCAGGTTGAGGTCACAGAGGATTTTTTAGGTCAAGCAATAGGTCTTCCTTTGACTGGGAAGAAGTGGTTCAAAAATGCCAAGGTCGAGGGGGTTCCATGGAGCCTTTTCTTCACGTCTTGAAAAATCAATTGCTGTGACAAAGGTATGCCCATGTCCATGTTGAAAACCTAGTGTCATGGCTTGCTAGTAGTCTTGAAACAATTCGTGACGTGCGAAGGACATTTTGGTTTTATTTTTCTATATCATGTACGTTTTCTTATGAATTTCATTGGGTTTCAATTAAATATGCCCTATTACCTGAGGAGAAGCCTGTATAAAATGGAAAAGAGGTATAAGAGACAACAGTTGGATTCAAGATTGTTTCACTGCGACTCAATAAATATATTGTTAGTACATCAATTGAAGTTACAACATGATGACTGGAAAGCCTTCCTCACTCGAAATGGTTTCATTGACTCCAATGTTGTAGAGGTTGACAAACCTATGATAGAGGAAACCGTAGTCCATGCCAGAGTGGTCCCTTCATCTACACAGGCCTGTGTTACAACCACCCTCAGTAAGACTATATCCAACCCAAAATATGTCGAACAGAGCCATGAACAACACGTCCATCCTAATGCCTCTGCTAAGAATACAAACAGACCTGTGGGCAAGCCATCTAAAGGTGATATCGCTTTAGGTTTTAGAAATAAAAGGGCAGGTAGATTGATCTCAAGGAAACTACAAAATAAATCAAACCCTCATGTGAGCTCAATCAAAACGATCGAGATCCATGAGAGCTCAGACTTGGAGATCGACAGATTCTTGGCCGAAGAAGACCCTCCTCCCTTCAAAACAGATCTCCACCAGGCTTATAATTTCATGGATAATTTTCCACCCTGCTTGAAGCACAGTCAAGGATTTCCAGGTATCAAGTTTGATAACAAACCTAAAGGAAACAGTGAAGATAGTTCGACACACAACCACGGGTATTCTCAAACGGTCGTCATAGGTTCATAATGTGAAACTTGTTTGTTTTGGATTGACAAGTATTACACAGACATACCCATTTTACAATCATAGATCAAAACCCTTACCGATCTGGTCGACCCCATAATAGATATAAATCGTAGGCTCAAGTCCATTTTTCAGAGACTAGGAAAACGTCCGAAAACAACAGGGAACATCATAGTAAAAAATGTCGAAAGTGTCACAGTAGTAATCAATTCTGAGATCATGTGAATCGATTTGATTTTCCAGTTAAAGGTAAAGATTTGTTTTTGTCTTAAAATAGTGTTACATTCTTGTTCATAGAATAAATTAGATTTTGTTGCTAAAATAAGACTAGCTACAAAATCAGCAGATTCTGTAGCCAGTCTATTCTTATTCGAAATTTGGAAAATATCGGTTAAATGTATATCTGAATTTCTTTATTTCATCTTTTTCTTTCAGGATATTTGGGAGTTTATTGTGACTAAATGATCTAGAGAATTTTTGGGCTTATTAGCCATATCCATGGCTCATTTTTGTGTAAACATGAACAAACTCTTTTAGTTTTTAGAGATTTAGTGTGATCTGGGGTGGTTATATTCCCCCCTATTTTTGTAATCAGTAGATGATTGTAGAGATTTAATCTTATCTCATAAGATAAGGAAATTATCTTTTATGAACCCTTTAAAAACTCGTATTTTTCATAATCAAATCATCTTGGCCTAGGGCTGAAGTATGGACAATTAATGCATAGACTTGAATGGAACATAAATACATATTACAGCTTTAGCTTCTTGTGTATGGTGTCTTAGTTGAAGTTCTCTTTATATTGATATGATAATAGGTGTTGATATATTTTGTCTTCATGCTTTATTAGGAGTTGGAATAATTTATTAATAAATGCTATCCATATGTGATGCTTCAGATATTATATAGGGTGATCATCTATTCAACTCAAATTATGAGCTTTATCTTTAATTTTCTGTTGAACGTTTAAATGCAAAGTTCTTACAATAAGATTTATCTCACTGTAATTGCTTGTAAATCATAAGATCACCACGACTATTTGTATTATACGTTCTGTTATTGAAACTTAGTTTCCAACATATTGTTTCGCATTTATTCAGAACAATCTTAAGGTTCGTTGTAGGTTTACCTCTCGGACAAGGTGGCTGGATATTCTCTATTATACAGACGTTGGATGCATTAATAGATTAGTTCTTTTCTTTTTGTCGTTTGTTTGTCTTTGAAACTCTAATATATGGTCTGAATTTGACCGTCCACATACTCCTATTTCATAGCATATTTTTCTATTTAATCTTAGATTAATAAAGAAAAAACAAAAAATAGCTTATGCACTTTCTTTACCTGCTTTCGTTAAAGAAACCATATATATATATATATATAGATAGATAGATAGATAATATTTTCATGAGTTTAGATTAAAACTCGCCATTTGTATATCATGCACATAAACAAGATAGACAGACATGTCATGTAAATATTATCTATAATAGTTATATATATATATATATATATATATATATATATATATATTGAGTGGTTATTTAATAGTTAGCTCTTTTGTTTCTTTTATTTGTTTCTTATAGGACTTTTAGATTGGCTAATGGAGCCATTAAACCCGTCGGAATGAGTTATACCAAATGGCTTGGATTATTTAGACAACCCCAGACCAGACTCATTCTTCCAATTGACGGACGGTCATTTTGGCCCGTCAACAGGTATGGAATAGTTCAAGTAGATAATGGTCATTTCAATGATGTTTTATGTGTTCCAAGCATTTCCTGCAACCTTCTATCAATGTATCAAATTTCTCATTTAGGTAAAGGTAAAACCGTAGAGTTTTCACCTCAAAAAGTTGTAATCAAGGATCGAAAATATCCTAAGCATGTTCTCACAACTAGAATAGCTGATGATATTACGATGTTGTACAAGTTTGACAACTTTGGGTC
>JZKD02S2432096.1:48960-82669 GCA_000966675.3 Picea glauca
CTTTATCCCTTTTTCTAAAGAAAAGGTACTCATATCTATGGATGAGAAATAGGAAGCATTATCAAACACTAGACATTCAGGAATACCGAATCGAGTGATGATGTTTGAATTAAGGAAAAATATTACCTAACTGGTATTTACCACTTTTAATGGCGTAGCCTCGGACCATCTGGTGAAATAATCTGTCGCTATGATGATGTATTTATGCTACTGCGAGGAGGTGGGGTTTATTGGGACAATGATGTCAAGACCCCATTATTGAAAAGGGAAATCCACCGAGACAAGTTGCAATGGGAATGTTGCCTTCTATACTTGTCCAGAAGCCTTTTGACAGATTACGCATTTACGGCATAATGTATGAGCATCTTTGAAAAGCGTGGGCCAATAATACCCTGCCCTTAATACTTTGTGGGCAGTAGTGTCTCCACCGAAATGCCCACTAGCTTCCCCTATGTGCAATTCTGATAAGACTTTATCTGGTTCATCTCTTGCTAGACAACGCATAAGGATTCCATCAAAATTTTCGTGAAATAATACACCATTCACAATTTGGAAAGGTGTGGACTTTAATCTCAATGCTCTCCTCTTTTTGGGACCAAGGTGACACGGAGATGAACCGTGTGTTAGATAAAAATTAATGTCATCATACCAAAGATTTGTAGAATTTTGTACACAACAGATTTGACTTTGATTATGTCGATCTTCAATTAACATATCAGTTTGACTTTGTTGTTCTTCAACTGAATCAACGACCAATTTACATAGACCTTGGCCTCTAACAATTTGTGTCGGGATGATATCGAGGTCATACTCTTGTAAGGATGTCACCCAGTTTGTCCATTTTTCACCCAATTCTTTCTGTACTAACAAATTTCTGACAGCAGGGTAAGGAAAAATGACTTTATTTCTAGATTTCAGTAGATATGATCGAAAATGTTTTACTACTTTAAAAACAACGTAAGCCTACTGATCTACAGCTAGATAATTAAGCTTTTCTCCCTTAAAGGCAATGGGAACTTCATTGTTTTCAGCATTCTTTTGGGTTAGCACAGTGGCATAAGATTGATCGGAGGCAAACATGTAAAGAGTGAAGTCTCGCAAAAATTCAGGGCTCATTAAGGATGGAGCCTCCACTATGGATTTTTTTATTGAGTCAAAAGATTGACTTTATTGAAGTCCCCAATGGTATTGCACATCCTTTTTTATTAAGTTTTGTAATGGCATCACCATTTCCAAAAAACTCGGAACGAACCTTCTGACAAAATTTATCTAACCTAGAAAGGATTGCATAGATTTTTTGGAAGAGGGGGGAGGGAGATTTTAAATGACTTGAGTCCTCTCGGGGTCAATGATCATCCCTTCATTGGATACTATGAAACCAAGCAGCTTGCCTTGTTCCACTGCAAAGACAGATTTTTTAGGATTCAAAGAGATGTCGTACTTATGACATCATTGTAAAACAGATCTCAGATGGGCTAAGTGATCCCCCTTATTATTGGAGAAAACCGTGACATCATCAAGATAGACCACTACCTATTGATTGATTATACCATCAAAAGTGATATCCATCCCTCTCTGGAAAGTGGCATCAGCATTTATAATCCCAAAGGGCATCTTTCTATAAGCATAGGTTCCCCATGGAGTACGGAAAGTGGTTTTCAGCTGGTCTGGAGGAGACATGAAGACTTGGTTGTACCCTAAAAAACCATCTAGTAGCGACAATCTTTCAGAACCATATACCTGCTAGAGAATCCGTTCCATCGGAGGGACAGGGTAGTTGTCTTTGTCAGATGCTTGGTTTAAGTTTCAGAAGTCGACACATAGTCGAATTTCACCACTTTTCTTTCTCACGGGGACAAGGTTAGAAACCCACTGTGTATGCCTTACTGGGAAAATTATCTTTTCATTCAATAGTTTGTTTAGTTCCTTCTTGACCATTGATTCTAGTTTTGGGTGCATCTTTCTTAAATTCTGTTGAAAAGGTTGAGTCAAGGGTTTCATGGGGATGATGTGTTGTATAATGTTAGGATCGAATGTTTTTAGATCATCATATGTCCAAGCAAAGACAAACTTAAATTCTGTAAACAATTTAATAAAGGTTGATTTCTCTTGCTCGTAACATCTCGTTCCCAAATTGATGCATTGTGGATTATCTTTAGTTCCTAGATTTACTTTTTCATGGTTCAAGGAAGAACTATTCATTTTACAATTCACAGATTTTCTGAATTTATCATGCAAATCATAAAACTTTTCTAATCTTACCACAGATTTTGGGATAGAATTTACTAGATCTGATGTCGTTTCCTGAGACGAAACTGATGATCTGTTGATCATCATCAAACACTCTCCAATTAGTGATGTTGTCCGGGACTGATGGTCTGGACAACAACTCAATGGAAAATGCGTTCGAAGAAAGGCCTTCTGTGGGAAAAAGTTTGGAAGCAACAATAGCCAACAAGTCAGCCTCATAATTATTTAATCTTGGAATGGAATTAATGTTAAATGCAGATAATTTGTGCATTAGATTCCATACCTTAGCTTGATAACATTTCAGGTGTGGAGATAGGAAATGAATGGAATTCCTTACCTGCCTGACCACAATTTATGAATCACCGAATACCATTAAATTCTGTATTTTCAAATCTAGTGCCTTTCTGAGTCCTTGCAAAAGTGCCTCATATGCAGTCATGTTGTTTGTGCATTCAAATTCTAATCGGCAAGTGATCAAAGTTTTGTTACCTATTGGGTCAATGAGTACACATCCTGCACCAGCTCCTTCTTTAGATTTGGATCCATCAAAGTAGAGAGACCATATGTGAGTCTCACCAGCCATATGTGACACATTAGGGAGAGCTGCCAACTATGTGCATGTCATGAGTTCTGACTGTTGTTCCAGGTCAGTAATGGTAGAAGTTTTTGCCATGAAGTTACTGAAAAAGGTGTTCATTCCCTGCATTTCGGGTGAATTAGTAGAAGCAGTAAATGGTTCATTAGCATCATTTAAATCATTCACGGTAAGCTTGAGATAATGCTCACGATTGATCTT
The DNA here is from genome assembly GCA_000966675.3 of Picea glauca. Taxonomy (NCBI): domain Eukaryota; kingdom Viridiplantae; phylum Streptophyta; class Pinopsida; order Pinales; family Pinaceae; genus Picea; species Picea glauca. The sequence continues at coordinate 52,007 of JZKD02S2432096.1, forward strand.
GATTTTGTTAGGATTTCCATTCTTTGGCAGCCACAAATGAGACTAGTCTTTCACAAAGTAACCATGCAGTTGTTTGGACCAATCCCTACTTAAAAATAGGCCATATACTTCAGGGATGTCCACGACAATAATATCAATAATTTGTTGAACTTTAGGATTAGAGGATAATCTGACAAGGACATTTTTTAATTCACCTATCACCTTAACACTGGTCCGATCAAGCTGAATAATTTTCAAACTTGAAGGTTGGACTTCAGCATTGATTTTTTGGCAGACAGACCAAGGCATTACATTTGATGATGCACCAGAATCTACCATACAATTATGTACATTCCTATTGAAAATTTTGAAGGTCAACAGAAAAGGTGGGACATTTCCACGAGTGTTAACAGCAGAGATTTGTTGGTTTTTAGTCGCAGTCCCTGGAGTTATTTTATCTACATTTGTTACAATTTTTACAGCAAGGTCTCTTTTATCCGAGGGTTCTAGTGTCATTTTAATGGGAACCTTTTGAGGTGTTTTAGGATTGTTTGTTGCAAATTTGTTGTTGTTCAGATTGTTTTTTTTGTTGTTTTTTGCAATGTTCTGAAGCATCTTTTGCAGAAGAAAAGGAAATTTCAACAATTCATAAACAGAAATATTAGCTCTAAGTTTCTTAAGGTCTTCAATCAAATCGTATTCTAAACTTGGGGTTGTTGAATTCTGTTTAGTTTCAATCTGCTTAAACTGTTTTTGAGGTGCATTAGTTCCAATTTCAGAAGAGGGTTAGTTTTGTGTTTTTCTTATGGTATTGTAAGGATGAACCGTTTCAAAATTGGCTTGAAAGATACTATCTGAAAAATCCCTGAAGATGTTAGGAGAGGATTCGTCCTCTTCCACTGTTTCTTGTTCAACTACATCTTCAGAAATCTCAGGGGGAACTAAGTTATCATGAGCTTCAAGGATTGTCTGTATCGCATATTGTAGGCTTTCTAAATTAAGGCCTTCAGAATTTAAGTTGAGTCGGTTTGTGGGAAAAGGTTTTCTAAAAGGGGGTTTGTAAGACCCTTTGCTTGAGGAAGCTTCTTCAGCCGATCTCCTTAAATCTATGACTTGATTTGAAAATTTATGAACAACCTTTTGTAAACTTTCTAGATCTGAACTCTCTGATTGAGTTTTGGTTTGGGGAGGTCTAGGAAGAATTTCTATTTTCTTCTTGGAAGATGGGGTAATCTCTACCTCGTTACTGATATTATCCTTTAGGCTTAGAATATCTTTCTCAATTTGGCTTGCCTCCTCGAAGGCTTCCAATAATGTTGCCTTCTTAGACCTTTTTACCCAGATTGCTATGTTCTGGTGTAGGGATTTGGTGTAGTATGCGACGATCAGATTTTTAGCAGGCATTGACTCAATGGAGATTCGATTATTTAATGTTAGAAACCTTTGATTAAAGTCTTTTATTTTTTCCTTGGGGTTCATCTTTAAACTGGAGAGTTCCATGACTAAGACTTCGGGAGATTTGTTGTCTCCAAATCTCTCAAGGAAACAAGATTTGAATCTATCCCAAGATACAACAGTGTGGGGTTGTTGGGAAAAATACCACATAGAGGCATTTCCTTCAAATTTGTATGGAAAAAGTCTACATACTACATCTTTGTGTTCTATACTTCGAATTCTAATAGCTAGCATGAATTTTTTATGTGATATTCGGCGATTTGCTTAGAATTTGGATCGAATTTAGAGAGCCATTTCTCTGAATGTTTAGGTAAAGGATGTTGGGGTCCAGGTATGGCCATAACATCTTGATTGAGCCAAGGTCTAGTAGGATTGTTTGGATTTTCCATGGGCATGGGTGGTGTCGAAGGCTGAGATGAAGAACTGCCTTCATCCGATGACTCTTCTTGTGAAGAGGAGGGAGAAGAAGGTGGTGGTGAAGGTGGGATACTAGATCCTCTAGCTGCAGGAGTGGGGATGTGATCTGGATCCCTAGGATTTAGGAGAAGACCAGTGCCTTCTAGTTGCTATCTGATATCAGATAAATCTAGCGGTTGATTCAGTGGTCGACCTGGTTGTTTGATACAGGCCAAAGCACCATGTGTCCTTAGAAGTGATTGACGAATAATTTCTTGTACGTCGGACCCTGGAGGGTTTGGTGTTACTAGCTCAATGGTAATATGTGGATTTTCGTTTGAGGTGGTTGTTGTTTGAGAAGTAATGTTATCGTTAGAATGACTTCTTGTTACTATAGGGGAGCGGGTGTGTGGGGGAGGAGTCTTGTGACCTCCACATGCCATCAATCGTGTTCAAGCCCTCCTTCTAGCGCCATTTGTTGACGGGCGAAAATGATCATCCTTCAATTGGAAGAACGAGTCTGGTTTGGGGTTGTCTAAAAAATCTAAGTCGTTTGGTATAACTCGTTCCGACGGGTTTAATGTCTCCGTTAGCCAATCTAAAAGTCCTAGAAGAAACAAACAAAAGAAACAAAAGAGCTAACTATTAAATAACCACTCAATATATATATATATATATATATATAGATATAGATAATATTTACATGACAGGTCTGTCTATCTTGTTTATGTGCATGATATACAAATGGTGAGTTTTAATCTAAACTCACGAAAATCTATGTAAAGATGGTTGCTTTAACGAAAGCAGATAAAGAAAGCGCATAAGCTATTTTTTGTTTTTTCTTTATTATTCTAAGATTAAATAGAAAAATATGCTATGAAACAGGAGTATGTGGATGGTTAAAGCCATACCATATATTAGAGTTTCGAAGACAAACAAATGACAAAAAGAAAAGAACTAACCTATTAATGCATCCAACGTCTGTATAATAGAGAATATCCAGCCACCTTGTCTGAGAGGTAAACCTACAACAAACCTTAAGATTGTTCTGAATAAATGAGAAACAATATGTTGGAAATTGAGTTTCAATAATAGAACATATAATACAAATAGTCGCAGTGATCTTAAGATTTACAAGCAATTACAGTGAAATAAATCTTATTGTAAGAACTTTGCATTTAAACGTTCAACAGAAAATTAAAGATAAATCTCATAATTTGAGTTGAACAGATGATCACCCTATATAATATCTGAAGCATCACATATGGACAACATTTATTAATAAATTATCCCAACTCATAATAAAGCATGAAGACAAAAGATATCAACACCTATTATCATATCAAGATAAACATAACTTGAACTAAGACACCATACACAAGAAGCTAAAGCTATAATATGTATTTCTGTTCCATTCAAGTCTATGCATTAATTGTCCATACTTCATCCCTAGGCCAAGATGATTTGATTACAAAAAATATGATTTTTTAAAGGGTTCAGAAAATCTAACTGTCTTATCTTATGAGATAAGATTAAATCTCTACAATCATCTACTGATTACAAAAATAGGGGGGAATATAACCACCCAGATCACACTAAATCTCTAAAAACTAAAAAGAGTTTGTTCTGGTTTACACAAAAATGAGCCAACAATACCCTACAACACTAAGACATCTATCATCACTAACAAATATTTTCTTGGTGTTACATTCATTTAGAGAAGAAAATATGGCTTTATCCTTAACCATATGATAAGATGCTCGAGAATAAATAAGCCACTCATCAGAAGAAGTAGAATTTGCATTGAAGGAGAAACCATAAGTGTAAAGTACATGTCCATGAGAAGAAGAGTTATAATAAAAATCGATACTGATGTTTTTCTTCTTCATTGTTGCCTCTAAATATTCCATCTTCTTAAAACATTTGGAATCCACATGACCATCTTTCCCACAAAAGTTGCAATGTCTGTCAATATTCTTACTTTTAGATTTTTCTCCTTTGTCACCATTAGGACCAGAAGCTAGTTGAGAGGGTTTGGGACCCTTTTTTTTCTTTTTCTTGGGACCCTTGTTTTTCTTCTTCAATGCAAGGAAAATCATTGGGACTTGAAGTCATTAACTGATTTTCTATCTGGTGGGCTCGAATAATATTGTGTTTACCAAACATAGCTTCAAACTTTTCCCAAGCTTTATTTGAGCCATTGATTCCTTGAAGGTGAAACCTTAAATCAAGAGAGATGGCAATTCCAATTAGTCCATGTTATTCATCATTCTTATTAGCCCATTTGACTTTCTTTTCATCATTAGTGGGTTCTAGTTCTTTTCCCAAGGTAATCTGGTACAATCCTTTACTTCTTAATACATCCTCCATATGGAATTTCCATGAGAAGTAGTTCATATTGGTAAGAAAAATATCACTAGGAGAAGACATATTAAATATGCATAGAATATGGATTTAAATGTTGAAATTGATAGTCTGGATGCAAAGTTCTCAAAAAAATAGGTTGTTTAAAAAAAAACGGTACTGAGAACGAACTTTTTATGTGAAATTTATTCCTCTTAAAAAAGGCATAAACGATAACCAAAGAGTCACATGGAAAGTAGAAGATGGTCTGCGTGGTGATGCTCTTCCTAACTGTGCCTATAAGCTCACTTTTAAATAAGTTACTTATGAAGTGACCCACTTTTATAAAATAAAAAGGAATCACTTTTACAATGAAGTTACTTTGTAAATGAAAGTTGCATGAAAAAATAACTTAAAATAAAATATTAAAGTTATTTAATAGTGATTCACATTTATAATTAAGTGAAATACACTTTACAATGAATGCATGAAGTTTTTCAAAAAAACAAAAACAAAAAAGAGACTTGAACTCAAGTCCTCTTACTAAGTAAATTAACTTTCAACCAAGTGAGCTAGTGCAAAACACATTATATGTCTTAAGAAAGATGATTGATGTTGTTGTTGTTGAAGATGGCATTGGATTGTGCATTAAATAAAAAATCATTTTCATGCATTCATACACAAAAAAATAAAAATAAAAAAATTGTTTATTGACAAGAACAAGGGTTAGATCTCAGTTATATTACTTGGAAAATGCAAATTTTCCCTCTGTTTTTTATTTACCAAGATCGCATAGAGTGCATGAAAAAGAGCATATGTAGACAGGAAAACCCTTTTCACTATGTTTCTAATTTGTCGAGATTGCACAGAGCATAGAGAAAATAGCATATGCGAATACAAGAGAGTATCAACTCGGAAACAAAAAACAAAAAACCAAAGTAAAATCGAAATATTATCTCTCTAAAAAATTAAAAGGGCTTATTCAAGCTTTATACCTCCAAATCTAATTGAAATGGTCGTATATTGAGCAAACGGAAACCTTTTCGAGTGAAATGAAAAGCGATCATAATTGAAACAAACACTTCATATGCAATGGAACAATCCTTTCAACCTAGAAATGTATGGAAATGGAAGAAACCAGAGATTTGACAACACAACTTTAAGATCTCGATTTACAATGGGAATGTCTCTTAAAATGCGCTATGATACCATGTCTGGAAACACAGGTATTCCAACAGAGGATGAACACCTTTAGTAAAAACTCACATAACCAGATCAAATATCAACACATCTATGTTTTTACGTGGTAAAACCCCTATGGGGAAGCATCCACAGCCCCATTCAACATGGCCACTTAGAGAAATTTATTAATGCAAAAGAAAATATTACATAGAGATTTACAAGAGAGTTTCTTATAATCAATGATTGGCAAATGACCCTCCATGCTATTTAAATAGAGATCATGGACCATTTGTGTGTTAATCCACATATCAATGTAATTGTTAAGATCGAGGAGAATATGAGTCATCAGATCACTCTCTATCGAGAACATATCGTGACCGTTGGATTTCCTAACTACAAATGCATACTAAAGAAACACAGTAAGTAACACACTTTTATCTAACAACACATTAGACCAAATTGATCTTAACTAACTCCTAAGTGTCTAAATATCCTAACAGAGTGCATGTAATATTATCGTGTGATAATATCACAAAAATATCGTTGAGTAATATTATTGCAATATTATCATAAATATCGTGATAATATTGCAAGATGACCCAAAAAATCACCAATACGGGAACATGCTCAGAAATAAACATGAAAACTTAGTTTGTTTTTTTTCATTTTTAAAATAGAAAGATGGGTTTGGAGAGAAAAGGAGAAAGAGAGCATGTTTTCTTAAGTTGGGGATGAGGAGGAGTGGTTTTGAAGAGAAAAGGAGGTTCCCCCACCAGTAATTAATGGAGATCAAAGGAGAAATAAAGCATTTCTTATTCAAACAAGGATGAGGAGGAGAGGGTTTGGAGAGAAAAGAATCCCCCCCCCTGCTAGTAAAAGTGACATTATCCTTTGACTTTCATTTTCTTCCTTTTATGGAATTTTTAACACTACCATTAATTGTTTCAAGATGTTTGAGAGTGGTTCCAACATCATTGGAATTCATATGAAGAAAGTAGAATTTTATGTCCCATTCAAAATTCAATAGACTTAACGGTTTTTTGGATTTCAAGATTGGCAATATTGCAACAATTCCACTAGATTCCATCATGTATGAGGATATGGAACTGGAATTTAATCAAGAGAAACAAGCCCTCTATGTACCTTGTGTTGAATTTTCATAAGAAATGATATTGTATGTGAATGAATATATTATTACAATGATGAGTGTTCTATATATAAAGTACATATGGTGACCATGATGACCATCCATGAAGAGATGTGTTCCTTGGGTAATAAATATATTTATAATTTATATTATATTATACATATAATATAAATATACTTTATATTTATACTTTATACTTTATATTATAAATGTATTATTACATTATTAATATTATAATTAATAATATTTTTTAATAATTATTAATCATATTATTAATTATTAATCTAGTAGAATGTCTTTCTGATGTTTCCCAAACATCAACACTCCCTCTCAGAGAGGGAGACATTCTACATTATGCCAAGATTACATATGGGTAGCTCTCAAATAGCTTCAACATGTCACCATGACATCCATTACCTCGCAATGCATCGGTACCTCATCATGTGCACCTTTGTGACTTCATAGCCAATGCATCCAAGGCACGTGGGTAGTTTTCAAATAACTAAAACATGTCCCCAATAAATCCACTACCCTGCAATGCATCCGTACATGATCATGTGCACCCTTGGTCTCAATGCCAAACCTTTTTCATGTTGGATGAGATACACATGTCTCGATGCCAACCCTTTTTTTATGTTGGATGAGAACACTTGGTGCCAACCCTTTTTCATGATGGATGAGTTCCACCTATCTCAGTGCCAACCCTTTTTCATGTTGTATGAGTTCCACCTGTCTCAGTGCCAACCCTTTTTCATGCTGGATGAGAACACTTAATGCCATCCATTTTTCATGTTGGATGAGTTCCACCTGTCTCAGTGCCAACCCTTTTTCATGTTGGATGAGAACACTCAGTCCCAGCCCTTTTTCATGTTGGATGAGTTCCACATGTCTCAATGCCATCCATTTTTCATTTTGGATGAGAACACTCAGTGCAGGTCCTTTTTCATGCTGGATGAGTTCCACCTATCTCAGTGCCATCCCTTTTTCACGTCGGATGAGAACGCTCAGTGCCAGCCCTTTTTCATGATGGATGATTTCCACTTGTCTCAGTGCCAGCCCTTTTTCATGTTAGATGAGAACACTCAGTTCCATCCCTTTTTCATGCTGGATGAGTTCCACCTATCTCAGTGCCAACCATTTTTCATGTTGGATGATAACACTCAATGCCAACCCTTTTTCATGTTGGATGAGAACACTCGGTGCCATCCCTTTTTCACGTTGAATGAGTTCCACCTATCTTAGTGCTAGCCCTTTTTCATGCTGGATGAGAACACTCAGTGCCAACTCTTTTTCATGCTGGATGAGTTCCACATGTCTTATTTGCCATCCCTTTTTCATGTTGGATGAGAATGCTCCCTCTAAAGAGGGACCACACCAAGCTTGTCCCTGAAGTACTCAAACTTCATCCTCGACAACGTCTTAGTAAACCCATTTGTAACTTGATCCTTTGTAGTCACGAAACTGGAGCCTTACTGCTCCCTTTTGCACCATATCCCTGATACAGTAATATCTAATCTCAATATGCTTCGACCTATCATAGAATGTACTACATATTTATCTCAACACTCCCTCTTAATGAGGAAGGTATTATATTCGACAGAGACTCTAACATTGTCTTCATTGACTGTCTGACACATGAATCTATACATCATAGGAAATCCATAGTAACTTCACAGCATGCATCTAGGGTTGGTGGGTAGCTCTCTAATATCTACAATATGTCATCATGAGACTATCCAATTTCCCGCATAAAACTCATATATATTATGCATGACTTCCAGTACCCTGTGATAACATATGTACCTCCTCTCTTCAGTGTGTATCCAAGGTCGATGTGTAGATCTCCAATAGATACAACATGTCATCATGACATCCACTACCCTACGATAACATCTGAAGCCATCACTCCCTTTGAGGCTATATAGTCTTTGAAGTCATCAGCTCCCTCTGCATGTGATAACCTCCTCTTCTTCTTCATTACATGGATGTGCACAAGTCTATGTTTAGATAGTATTTCTTCATGTTTCTTCTTGCGACTATCATTATGGATCCTTCTCAAAGATATTACCTGTGACCTACCCAGAACAAGAAACAAGAACAACAAAAAACATCTCCTAGAGGAGATCAATTTATCTTGTGCACAACTATATACAGTGACCCTCGAAACAATATGTCTTCTACTATGATCAACATGCATCTATCAGATACTCGATGTCATATAGCTAACCATGTTGATTTTCTAGTGTTAAATTAGACAAGCACAATTTTCCGCAAGTGGTAATTACTTCCAATGATATTACTTTAGCAAACTCTAGAACATCACTAAGTAATAACACTCAGAAAATTTCAACTACTTAGAAACTTGTGTATCTTCCTTAGATCACTTCCCACATGTGAGAGAGAAAAGATATGTGTGTCTATTATTATGTCTTTTTATAGTAATATTAAATTTGTCCAAAGAGACTTGTCTCTTTGAAAATTAAATTTAATTTTCTTTCTTATAAATAGTTGAAGAATACCTCTGAGGGAGTCAAGCCCAGTCCCACTCTAATACCATGTTTAATTTTCATAAGAGATGATATTGTATGTGAATGAATATCTTATTACAATGATGAGTTTTCTATACATAAAGAACATACGTTGACCATGGTGACCATCCATGAAGAGATGTGTCCCTTGGGTAATAAATATATTTATACTTTATATTATAAATATATTATTACATTAATAATATTGTTTAATAATTAATAATCATATTATTAATTATTAATCTAGTAGAATGTCTTTCTGATCCTTCCCAAACATTAACACCTTGATGTTGGTGGCTTTTAGTGTTAAATTTTTTTGTCATGACCCTTGTAAAAATGTACCCTTCACTCAAGTAAAATAATTTATTAGGCATGTTAAGCTTTTTGTATCTTATTTTAATGCTAAGAGGGTGACACTGATGATGAGGATATTAATATCAGAAATTATTTTGATGATGTGTAGTTATTTTTTGTGGCATGATTTTTTTGGACTCTAGAGGCCATTTAGAGCCTCTTTGTTGATGCATTTTGGTTCAGATATGGATTGCACTCGGTGTTATTTTGGCTGTGTTCACCCTTGTTATATACATGAGAAACTTTGCATATTTTTGTATAATGGTTTGGATTCATATGGATGTGCATGAATACATATGTTTCTTTTTTCAAAATTTGAATATTTTATGAATTTTTTGGTTGACTGGTTTTTTGGTCCATTTTTTTTCTAATTCTAGTCTGGTTCACATTTTTTGGGTCAACCGGTTCGATGACTGGACAAAACTGGTTAGGAAATGATTCAATTTTGATGTGTAATGTATTATAGTTTACTAGACATCTTATACATCTTATATTATTAGTTCTCTATTTTTATTTATGTGGCAATGCATTTATTTGATGTTGTTGTTTCTTTAGATGCTTAAAAAATTGAAAACAAAAAAAGAGAATATTTTTTTTTTTCAATTTTGTTGACATTTTCCAATATTTTCCCTGATATTTCCAGTATTTTCTTTTTTAGAACCTTAACAATATTTTCGTCGACGCGATGTTGGCAACATTACACCCAAGCACATGACAAGAGAAGCACACTAGAGTAAGATTACCCTTAGCTCTATATTGAATAATAACTTGAATAAATGAATTACAAATGAGGGGTGTGCTTTATTTATACACCTCCTTTAGGGTTTAGAGTATTGTCCCCAAGCAAGTGACTAGGCCAACCTAGTGAAATATAGAAAAATACAATAAAGTGGGTTAATTACCCATATGTAGGCTTAATAAATCCATCAATACATCAAATATAAGTTCAACATAGGGCCTCAAGTGAACGATAGAATAATTCAACACCCCCTTAAGATGAACAAGGGACCACAAAGAAGACATTACATACACAAATCATCACAATATGCATCGCAATAGATCATCACAATACCCCCTTGTAATTTTAAGTTGGGGTTCATCAAAATCCATATCGCTCATGGAGAAAATATTAACGTTCTTCATTAGGATTGATCATACTACAAAGAGTCATTTGTGGAGAAAACTGGTATTTTTCAAGAAGAGGAGGGATAGTTGAAATAAGGACATGTGTTCAAGGAAATTCTGATAGTTGTGTGAAAGCACCGACAAAAACATTGGTGGCATTGGTGAGAATAACAACACTTAGGCAGAGACGAGGAGTGAGTAGGATCATTGTCATCCAGCAACTACATGTCCAAGTGGAAAGTGTCATCATTCAATTGATCATCACTCAATGGAGAAGCATATCTAGGCTACACAAATGGGGTGGTAGTAACCTCATATGATGATAGAGGACTAGAAGATACATATGAGAGAGAGAAGGGACTAGAGGAAGATGGGGTCCCAACAAATTGTCTTGCAACTTTATATGAATTACTAAAAGGAGCACATATAGGTGGATCAACATCATATAGTGATGAGGAAAATTCCACTACAACTAGTTGGGAATCATCAACAAGTGACCTAACAAGAGGAGAAGAGACATGATCTATGGATACACATGGAGAACCACCACGAGAACCATCACTGGAAAGGAGTGATGGAAGATATCTTGGCAGACCACAAGGAAAAGGATCATTAAATATAGCATCATGATGCTTAGTCACTTGGTGAGAGGAGGGGTCATAAAAATAATGCCCATTAAAAGTGTCATTGTAGTCACTATAGCCATCTAGAGCCCTATAAGGAACGTAATTGATAAGATAAATATCACTCCTTTGATGAGGATAGTGGACACATGGACTTGATCCAAAGATATTGAAATGTGAGATAGAGGGATTCTACCCATGCAACCTCTCATAAGGATCCATACTAGTAATTGCACCAACATGTGTAAAAATTGATAAATACTATGCAAATAACTACCTCTCCCCTAAAAGAGATCTTCATTCTCTTAGAGTGAAGCATACAAGGTGACATCTCCATGATATCCCTATTGTTACTCTCAAACACACCATTCTGCTGAGGAATATAGCGAACAATTTGTTTCCAAGAAATGCATTGAGAGTGGAGAAACTATTGGACAGTATTACCAATGCACTTGCCTCCCCCATCAGTCCAGAGAGACTTGATCTTTTGTTTTCATTGAGGTTAGGTAGGAGTCATGAATTCTCATAATATGAAAACACCTCATCTTTCGATTTAATGGTGTATATCTAGAGGAACCAAAAATAATCATTAATAAAGGTGAGGAAGTGGATCCCCCAAGAGAAGTTGTGGCCATGGGGCCACAAATGTCATTGTGAATCAATTCAAGGGCTTGTAAGAAAGCCTTGGGTTTCCCTTTGGAATGGCTCTCTATGATGTTAAACCATCACACAGCCCTCACAAACACCACTAAGAGGGTTTATTTGTGGAAGACCCTTGAGAAAAGACAACTCATGTGTCTCAAGGATCCATAATTGGTGTGACCTAAATGAAAATTCTATAAATTTATGTCATCATTTTCATTGGCCACCATTGCAATGAACTTGTTGGAAGCCGAAGATGAATAATTCTTCCCCAACTTGTACAGAGGTTCAGACTCATCACAAAAGCTTGAAGAAACCACTTTGAACTCATCACCAATATCTTTGAAAACCCATTTGTCTAGCCAATATTCCACCTTTTAATTGGTGTATATGATGTGGTATATAGAGATAAAATTCACTCCAACTTGCAGAACATGGAGAACACCTTCATACTTAGCATTATCAATCACAACAATTTCATAACCACAAACTAGGAGAGTTGTGTCATCATCGATAGTTACTTTTCTCATTTGCTCTAATAATTGTAGTCATAGAAATGGTTGTTTTGCTTTGTCATAGGTATCCTATCCCTAGAATCTACTATCCATTCCTATGAAGAAGTTGAAGACAGTAGAGAAGAGTACACAACTAAATGTGAAAAGATAGAAGAACTATGTGCATCTTTCAAGATGTCATTGTTTCTAGTTGTTTTCCTAGCAATTTATTCAATCTTTTGAATATGGAAGAGACAACTCTTGAAGAAATGTCCCTCCTTATGGCAATAAGAGCATGGTGTCCTCTTCTTCTTTGATGATTTTAGAGTTTCCCCTACAGACTCGTGCTTGCATGAGGATGAAGCCTTAGAATGGGCTTGATCTCTAGGGGGTAGTTCACCCACATTCCTCAAGTTGACTTGACGTTGGATAAGGTTATACAACACATTCTTAAAAGTAGGAAAAAAAGGGGCCTTGAGAAAGAAAAGAGTGTTGTAAAAGATGATATCAAAATTTTTGAATGAAAGAGAAAGATTATTCAAAACAATATTGCCAACTTTTCCTTGCCACTAGATGTAATAATGTCAACTTTTAATTTTTAGGCTCTTGAATGCGTAAATATACTCCTTGATGATAGAAAAGTTGGCTATCCTAAGATTGGAGATCCATGATAGATCTATTTCCTTTATTCTATTTCCTCTTGCCCTTAGATCTTCTCCTACGATGCACCCCATCTTTCGAGCAGGTATTTGAGATCGGGGCCGAGAGTTTTTCATGCCTCGAGGTAGTTCTCACTTTCTACTACTCTACCTTATTGCACTTTACTTTATTCCTATTTCCTTTTATAGGAGACCTTTTGGTACTCCTGCACTATATTGACATCATTGTAATCAGCAGTCCCTATGACCTACTTTTGTGGTCATCGGTTGGACATTAATAAAATTATCTTATCTTATCTTATCTATATTATTGAACCTAGAATCACCATTCCTTTCGTTGTCCAAAATTTTCTAGTAATTATTCTCCAAAAAGAGATCTCCAACACCATACCACAAACTAGGCAACCCAAAACCAATTACTTCCTTGAAAATATTCTTAAGCGAATATATCTATCGAGCCATCTCATGTACCGTATGCTTTCTGATCTGCATAAGTTCCCTTTTAGCCAAAAAAATATTTTCCTCCATTACCAAACTGGTCCTATCTGGTGTGTCTGAAATCTTGAGCTACTCTTTAGATTGGTTTTTTAGGAACTTAATTAACTCCTCAACCACCTCTGGTTTGTCTAACAATTATGTGACTATAATCTTAATTTCTTTAGAAACTTTAACGATCAACTCATATTCTTCTTTCCTCAATTTAAACTAGACCCAATTCTTAAAAATTAGTGATGTTACTTGATCCCAAATTAGATGTTTGGCGCCCTTACTAGTAAACGTCAACTTCATCTTCTCTAATTCTCACTCAGCCTACTACTTCTCAGAAACAATTTTTTGTAATAGTACCTCCCTACTCTTGGTATGCTCTTGTAATTATGTTACTTTTTCTTAACTAAATTTTAGCTTCTTTGTGAATGAATTAATCTCTACTTCCTTTACACTCAAATATGGCATAACCTTAGCCAAACCTTCATCATCATCTATATGTATAAATGGAAATTTAGATCCTTTATATAGTTGTAAGGAACTCTCCAACTTTTTAGTTAAGGACTTATTTTCTCCCTGTAGTGTCTCCACAATTTGTTGGCTCTAAAAAAGCTATTGGTATATTTTATCCTCATCAAAGCTAACTTACAACCTAGGAGTATGTACATGCTAAGACTCTGGGATGTTAAACCTTTTCTTAAGTATTTTGATTTCATTATCTTTCTTTCTCAACAAATATTCCACCACTTTAGGATTCTTAGGATTAGCACTCAGGGCCATAATATTCTTTTCTAGTTCTTCTATTTGAATCACCTTGGCTCTTACAGTTGTTTTTTCATGTTTTAGTTGCTTCTCTATCTTCTGAGCCAATTCCATTATCTTTCTCTCACTTGCAAAGACCTGAAATACTCCCCTATACATCATTTCACTAGTATGTTTGTGAAGCTCACACATATCCCCAGGTTGAACATTTTCTAAAGGGAACTTAAACTCGGTGACTTTATAGTCTTCAACTATATGAGGCTTAGGCACATTTGACTCTAACACTACCAATCTCAGTGCATTCTCCTCATAATCCATGGATGAAAATAATTTAGTTTGAGAATTGATTGGAGGACACAAATCCTTCTTAACATCTACACCAACTCTCGTGATATCAGAATGATAACTAAAAAATGAGGGTTGAGTCTCAGAAGACCCCCCTGAAGTAGCAGAAATGGCCTCTTCAGCTGACAATAGGGTTGATGGATATTGTTGTATGATAAAAGGAGGAGGAGGAGTTTTTACAACAGAAGAAAACCCCTCTTCCTTGGATCCCTCAATCAATTGTAACACACTCTTTCCTTTATCCAAAATATTTGTGATGGAATGATTTGTAGCATCCCCCTCTTCTTTATTAGACCTCTTGCTTAGGTGCTTGTTTATTTCCATCTCATATTTCATGTCAGGGAAATCTATTTTTCCCAATAAAAAATTATTCTTCTGAGAAGTCTTTGAGGCCCTTGTAGAATATGATTTGTCTATTGGTGAATTATGCACATGTACCATCAAAGTATGCTTTACTTATTCCCATATATCCAAGTTAGTAGTACTTTCTATTATAGGATTAGGTTGATGCTTGTATGCGGGCTTCCTGGCTGCAATGATTCCTTGTGGATCATAAACCCAACTACTTTCTTTCTCAAAGTCAAACTTTTGTAGCATGTCTTCAACAAAGCTAAGTGCAATTCTTATCTTAACTTGGAAAGGACCTAATTCATTTGGGGTGCTTGAATTTGATTGACTTCTTATGTTGTGTAAAATGAAGATGATTTGATACCATCCATGGAAGAAATGTATGATATACTCCAGGGAAAAAATCCTTGGAGTCAGGAACATTGGAAACTTATATTGTTATCTCTAAAAACCATAAACCCTAATTAAGGTGTATGTGTCAGATAAGTACCTGTCTCATGTATTGGTTTCCTTAGTTAACAGGAGCATTTTCTTGAGATCACTAAACATTCTAGGAGGTTGCATTAAATGAATAAGACTACACACAACAATCATGTACTTATTAACAAAGAGAGCAAAACCTTGATTAAGCTCCTGCATTCTTATCTCTTCAATCCATTCAACCACATGCTTCAAACCAAAGGTGTTATCAATTACTTGCATGCCTAGATTCTCAAAGGTTGTGACATTATTGAAGAGTATCAAATGTACCAAATAGGAATGCTATCGGAAGGATTTAACAGTAGGATAGGATAGAAATTGTTAGTTAATGGCCCATGCCAGATACTCAGTGTAATAGTATTTAACAAAGGTGACCGACTCTATAGCATAGAAAATTGAGAATAGACCCAGCATAGTGTCATTCACAATAAGATCATGCTCATAACCCAAAATATGACATGTCATAGCAATAGCTTGTCTAGTTATGTATGAGAAAATAGATGATGGGTATGGAGGGGGGGCATATAGTAGTGGGTTATCGGTAGGTAACAGTTTACCAAGCAGTTTTTATTCTTCTAATTGGGGAAAACATTGATACTTAACAAGAAGTTGGTCCTCATCTAGGGCTTCTTTAGCAGTAGGGTCATAAAAGGGAAGTATCTGAGCAATTGATTCCTTATAAATTGAGCAGACCACCCCCATGCCATTAACATTATTGATATGTTCCTTTTGGATGTCATGATTTAAGGCACACCATTCAACCATATCTGGGAAATGATAGGTCCAGGGTATTACCAACTGGGTTATGTTCAACTCCCACAAATACATATAATATTTTAAATCGCTGCCATATTTCTAGGCCATTTTGATTAATCAATACATGTTTGGATAAGACAAGGCAGGGTCAAAAACATCCCCCTCTCAATCTTCCAGGTGATCTTGAGGAGAGGATTTTATTGATGCCTTCAAGGCCTTTCTAGGACTTGGCTTAGACTTCATTTTGAGGTTTTAATGAAAATAACTTCTCAATTAGAAATAGTATAAGGCCAAGGACAATTGAATTACATGTATGGAAAGCTTGTATGAACCATGTGTAGGTTGCTATAAAGATGTAGAGTTTTAACTCGGGTTTATGACTTGGTAATACTGAAATTACCTTAATCATGTGCCAAAACCCTTTTAAGTTGTTTGTATGTTTTGGCAACACGCGTCACTTCTATATTGGAAATAACCATAAGATTTACAAAGTGCGTGAAAATTTGGATGATGTCCTTAATGTACAATGGACACGTGGCAGGTAATGATTGGTCCATGTAGTTTCCTAGGTGGCATCTTTGTCCAACTAAACAACATATGATTTGGCCATGTGTCTCCTAGTCATCAATAGTCACCTCTGGGTGCTTTGTGGAATAATATAATTGTGCATTGACATTTTATTGCATGTCCGACCACGTCATGTCTAGGTGGGAGTTTGAGCATTGATGATTGGTCCACATCGTTATCCCACAAGGAGTTGAGTAAACATGTGGCAGTGTGGTTGCCATGATACCACAGGTGGTATTGCATGGCCAAACAAGTGGTTTCCATTTAGTCACAAGGGATGTGAAACAAATAAACAAAGGCCATGTATCACATCTCAAAACCACTCCTCACATGCCCAAATTTCATTAAAGGTCGGACAATTTGGGGACGTGATGTATGTTATGCACCATTGATCTTCAGGAATGATATGCGCTTAGATCTGGGCCACTGATCTCATTCCCTTGATGATGTGAATTGAAATATTGACCCTTATCCCTCGATCGCAACCCCTTGGCGTGTGACCTCATTTACATGCATTTTAAGCTCCTAGTGGCCTAAATTAAGCTCCTTTTGCAAAATTAAACCTTGTTTACTCATTTTAAGGCCCTTTTCACTTCAAAATACTCATTGTTAAGGAGAATTTTTCCATTTACCAGGCCCTAAGTGGTTTCTCCTCTTGATAAAAATAAATTTCAAGGAAGCAAAGTCCCTGATTGCGCAGTTCCAAAAAAAAATTAACCCGATACTAACACATTCATTATTCTAATAAAGTGAATTGTCTAATGATACCTATCAAGTATTGCACTCTCTCTAGTGTTAGATTTTTTCTCTCTACTACACTTATTCTTGGGTTGTTTTCTCTCTCTAGTGTTAGATTTTTTCTCTCTACTACACTTATTCTTGGGTTGTTTTCTCTCTCTAGGGTTCTGATTTTTTTTAAAGAGATTTATCCCATGCACAAAGTAGAGATACACAATGAGTGGGTTGTTTCCTCATTGGTAGATAGAGTAACTAGAATACATTCTCAAACTTTCCTGAATAATGAAATTGAACAATGAAAGTGAAATGCAATTATAGGAAGATAATTTACAGACTTAAAAGATATTTTTCTCCTTTTTACACACATTGGATCACATCAATCTTCAACATGAATCTACTACAAAAACTACATACATAGAAACACCAAAACGTTTCCCAAAGTCTTTTGGAATCAAAATAATTTAATTCAAAATTCATATGCATAACTAACTATATAAAGATCAACCACAATTCAAAAATATAATCAAGATTAACATTGACATTAAATTGGGGGTGGAAGCGAGAGGCAAGGAAGAGGAGAGATATATTATTTCAATGCAAGAATTACAACAAATTTAGAGATACTTAATATTTGCAACTAGTAACTCCTTTACCCAAGATTGAGATCCTTCAACCCTCGACACGTATCAAATCAATATTCATCCTTGATAGTTAGAAATGTTATAAGAATAAGGAAATTTTGGGGTGGACTTGAACCTTAGTGAATGTTGGCCCTTGACTAGGTTTTGTTGATATCTGGTCAAGTTTGACCTGTTTTTGGACTTCGACAGCCTATCGAAGGAGGAGCACAAGACGAAGCAGAGATCACAGGATCTCGGCTCCTTTTTGGGTCCTTTTTGGGATGTGGGAATATGTAATGGAAATGGGATGTTGGCCCATGGGTTTACCCATGTTTAGGCCTATTTTTTAATATATAAATAGATGCTTAGGCTAGATAGAAGTGTGGTGCATCTATGTGATGTGAATGTATGCTAAGTGCAAGTAGAGTCTGTAAATTCTTTGTGAATGACTGTAAGAGACTTGCAGAGATAAGTGTAGGTCCTTGTAGTAGATTATCAAAGGCTTAGTGTTGTAACACAAGGAAGAAGGATCTAGCAAGCTGCGCAGATTTTTTGTCTTGTGCAGAGTAACGTTTTTGAGGCTCTGTGCTTGTAACCGATTGACTGAAGACAATAAAGAAGAAGAGTTGGTAGGTGTAGCCCCAAGGTGGGGGTGAACCACATAAATACTATGTTTTTATGCTTTGTTCTTGTCTTATTGTGTTTATGACTCTCTTTCTAAGTGCTTTGATAGAGATAGATAAAAAAATTCATGCTTTGTGCTAATGATGTGTAAGAATGTTAGATCTGACTTCTATGAATGTGCTTAGTGCTTTCTTTTGCTAGATCTGATCTGTCTGTTTGTGCTAAGTACTTAACTACATTAGATCAGTGTGAATATTGCGAAGCTCTGTTTTATCAGTGAAGTAGGTATTGATTGCATATTGAGGATATGACGGTGCTAAGTTCTCTATTAAGTATCATAATCACAGATCTATGTCCCAGCTAAAGTTACAGACACCTGAGTCTCACAACCACCCCTGCCTCTACCTCAAGTGAGACTTCATCTGCTTTGTAGGTGTTTCCGAAAGGGCTGGTAGTTAAGGTTTTGTTGGTGTGTTGTTGTAGCGTTGAACCCTGGGTCTGACCCTATGCCAACAAATGGTTCCATTGTCAGGACCTGAAATTGTGATTGCTAGGAACTGAGAAAGAAGGAGCTTTGTGCAAAGATTCATCCTGAAGTTGTGAAAGCTTTGTGCATAGATTTGTCACTCTAGTGCACAGTATTCTACTTGATTTATAAATCTCTGTGCTAAAATAAATAAGCTCGATCTGATCAAAAGAAGTTGGATCTGAAGGAGAGAAGCAAGATCTGAAAGATTTGTGCTCTAAGAAAGGTAAAAGTGAGAATTTCTGATTAAAAGAGGTAAGATCTGCAAGCTATGTGCTCTGATAAAGGTAATAATAGTGAAAAGTTTTATATCTAGAATCTTTGTGCTCTGTAGAAGTAAGATATGTGGAATTTTTTGTTTCTAGAGTATGGATCTAGGTATGTTTAATAGAGTCTGACCTAGTTTGAAAAATAGGGTATTGATAGATAAAGGAAGATTTTATATTAATAGATATGAAAATAATAGTGAAAGATATGTTATACCTATGCATAGAAAGAATGTTTGGACTGACAAATGGATGTAGGATCCTAGAGAGAATTTTTTTTCAAGTTAGCTTCTATGCTCCTAGCGTGCAGTACATGAGAAGTTGGGGATCATTTAAAAGAAAGAGAGGATTAACCCTATGTTACAGTTGTAGAAGACCAGGACATCTTGCTAAGGAATTCCCTGGAAGAAGGCTAAGTTGTCTTTGTTGCAAAGATATGGACCATGAAGTGTTGGATTTCCCTAGAATGATTGCTAAAGTTGAAAGAATGAATCTGAACCAGGAAAACCCTAAGGTAGATATAGAAATGGTAGAATCCAAGAAAGAATCAGAGAAAGTATTGTTACAGATGAAAGAAACCCTGAATGACCACCAACATATCATCTTACCAGGGATATTCAAAGAAAAAGAATGCATTGAAGAAAGAATAGGAGACTTCGACATTGACTATGTTCTGGATGAGGAAACACAGGTGAATATCATGATAGAAAGAACTTGGGAAGCTATAGGGAATCCTACTATGATTCCTTCATTAGGAGGAATAGTATTATTCATAGGAAAACTGGTAAACCTATGTGGGAAGATCACTCAGATACCTATGAATGCCAATGGAACTTCGATAGAAGAAGATTTTGAGATTATTAAATTTATTGAAGACAACACCCTATTTACGATGTTACTAGCCATCCCTTGGATTGAAAGAGACCAGGCCAGAAGGAAAGAAGAAGAAGTAGTGTTAGAACAATAGAAGCAGGAGTTAAAAAAATTCATGACTAGAAGGATCGCACACTTTATTGTAGAACAGGAGAACAGATCGAAGTTATTTAACACTACAGGCCCAGATGTCTAAGCTGCAAGAACATTAGAAGACCAATAGAAGACCAAAGTACTTATCCCATACAAATAAGAGGTACTACCCCTGAATCCTAGGAAACAATTTCAATAGCGCGAAGTAACTATGTTAAGAGAAGATAAGAATCAGAATGGAAAAAGGCATACTGAGACGAAGCTCACTGGAAAGAAGGATAAAAAGATAAGTAAGAAGAGGGATAAGATTGAAAAGTTAAAGAAATTCCCAAAGGGAACCTCATATAAGGAAAATTTACAAAATTGGAGCTTCGTTGAGATATCAGAACAGTGACACATGGCACTTCGCCATGGTGAAGAAATATAGTCGTTGGGGAACGTTATAACCGTTAGATCAATGCTCTGAATGGATAGAAAACCATTTATGGCCATCCATATCACAATCCAACCATTGAGACTATGCCATAAAGGACAAAACCGAGTTAATGAAGACCTCATACCCATTGCAAGCGACCCATTATTGAGTTACCTATTTATCCCACTACACCACGCACTGAGAACACTTTTGCCAATTGAGAATTTGAGCCCACAAACTACGTTGAGTTTATACCATGATCATCGTGCTTCTCCTCTCTCTCTCTCGTTACTATGTCTATGCTACCCCCCCCCCCCCCAAACCTGATATTGTTAACCCCAAGTGTGTATGTTGGATGAGTTGAGTGTTGCAGAAAGAGTTGTTGAGGAATTTTTGATCGACCTGATGACTGAAAGAGTCATGTCAGAGAAAGGATTATTCATATGTGTACAAGAATCATCCATGAGAGGACTTCCAATCTCTCTGTCAACTGCTCGAGTCAGACCATCCCGACCATCATATGAGAAGTGAACTAAGCACATGGATGATATCGTGAATGATAAGTTGATTCTGAGCATATTACCTACTTATATACCACCTTTGAGCGTTGTTGTAAACTATGACAATGTACCTAGAGATTTTGAGTATGCCTTGGTCACTGCATACCTCCTGAACGGGATGCGCACAGTTCACGTAGACCAAGAAAAGATTGCAACGTTGAAGTTTAGCGACTTCAACCTCGACAACCGGAAAGTTTACAACATGCTTGCCCCACATAAGTACCTGACCAGAACAAAGGGAAAGAATTTGAAGATCGCCCCTCAGTCATGGACCCATAACCTTGCAAAGTCCACCCTGTTGAACGTTATGAAGATTATGCACTTCGGACGACACTAGGAGGTGAATGCATGTGTCAAATTGCTATTGTCTTGTTACCATGGAGGTTATATATGGTTAAATCATCTCATAATAGTGGATTTGATGTTGATAAATCGAATCACACGACTAAGTATGCAAGGCCCTAACCCACAGGATTTCTATCCCAGAAAAACAATGGATCGCGCTCTATTTCAAAGGATCAAGGACACCTACGACAATGTTGATAAGGGCACATGAGGCTACAGGGTAGATTCTATCCAGAGTGGTGAAGTGCACCTCACCTGTCAATTGATCACAGGAAAGTTAGTATGCAAGAACCGACCCACCCAAGTGACTGGTTTTGTAGTCGACCTCGCAGGGGAGTGCATGGAGGGCCTACAAATGAATTGGGAGAAGTACCTGGTGAACCAATTAGAACTTGACTGCAGAGAAGCCCAAGATCAAGGGTATGAATTTCACTTCAGTTGTCTATTGATCCTAATCACTTTCATTGCCTGGGAGATGCCGGAAGGTGCGACCTTCCCGGACATCGATCCCTTTGAACCATTGGTTGTGAAGTTCAACACACTGTGGTATTTAAGCGACATGAATAAGCAGTGGAAATCCAATGTTGTATTTCATGCATACTACAACCAGTTGAAGGTAGCCATACAGTATGCACCTTTCATAAATCTGAATACTTTACACAGTTTCTGGCCTTTGATTAAATTCAATGCAGATCGTCATTTAATTTACATCACAACACACGTTGACGAGAACAAGAAACAACTTCAGTCCTATTACAAGCTAACGGAGGAGGACTTGGAGGAGATCACCAAGGACTGATCGATGTACCTCCTCATTCCAACAGACCCTGCGGAGATACTAATATAGACAGTCCAGAAACTACGCAGGATACATTTGGACCTAGCAGGGTGAAGAAAACTAAAGAGGTTCAGGATTTAGACAGTACATTCATGAAGACTTCTTCCATCTCACCAGAGAAAGGAGGTGATGGCGGAGAGATAGATGGCGTAGAAGTTGAACAAAATAAAGGCGAGGTTACATTGCCTAGAGATGAGGAGGACTGCTCAAAGAAAAGGAAGGTTTCCCCCCCGAAGCCTTCCTCCTAGAAGAAATTGAAATCTTCTATGACCAAAATTCAGACTATCCTCACCTCAGATGACTTCGATTTCATTATAGTGGCTCTGAATGATGCTTCACTAGAGATAATAGAGAAACAAGAGGCTAAGAAGGAAGCGATGTAAAATAGAATTGATATTGAGCTCCAAGGAGTACAACAAGTGCTACAGTCTAGCCGCGTAGTCTCCATTGCACCTCTGCCATTAGGAACACCAGAACTAGGATATGAACTAGCTCAAATCCACCAAATAGTTGATACAGTCGAAGCTCTCCTTCGATGAGCACAAGAAGAAACAGCGCAATCCACCCAGGATTTAAAACAAGTAAAAGGAGTCCTTGTAGAGAAACATACTGCAGAATGGGAGAATCTTTCTCTACGGGAAAAGTTTGACGAAGAAAAATCCCAACTGCAGAAAGACAAGGAACAGTTGCTCATGGAGCAAATTGAAGTAAAATAAATGGTCAACAAAGAGCTTTGCTTTGTGACTATCGTATAAGTAAAGGTAGAGGATCAAGTCACGAAGAAAGTAGTGTCACTTGAAGAAGTGATCCAGCAGCTACAACAGTGCATTGTAGATTTAGAACTATGCATTGTGCCTGAGACTCCACAGGATGTAAGGGACCAGCGAGAAGCCACTGCCCACAACGTAGTTGACAGACTGAAGGCCCTTACCTTAGAATGCAAGAAATTTGTTGATCGCAATTCTCAGACATATGAGAAACTTACCGAGAACCCATAGTTATAGGCACTGGAGTCACATCTCCAAGAAGCGAAGCAACACACAGAAACACTACAGGCACAGCTAAAGTCTCTGTCAGTTGTGGAAAGAATGAAGAGATCTCAAGAGCAGCGAACCACCCAGCAGCAAATCCATAATATCCAGAGCAGAGTTATGGAGATAACTCAGAAACTCCAACTGGTACAAGATAAGGCCTATTAGTTGTTTACAGAGGTAGAAGGCCAGGGATAAGAACTGGAGCAGGTTAGCACCGTGGCAGAATGGTGCCTGGAAGGACCAGTTAATGATGCATTCATTAAACAATTTGCTAAAAAAGAGTGTGTAGCACAACAGCAAGTTGAAGCAGTTCGAGCCAGGCTCAAAGCATTCGAAGCAGAACTTCCTACATCAGAGTGACTTGCGACAAGTCATAGGTGATTGTTGGGGGCATGTTGGCCCTTGACCAGGTTTTGTTGATATATGTTCAAATTTGACATGTTTTTGGACTTTGACATCCTATCGAAGGAGGAGCACAAGACGAAGCAGAGATACGGGATCTCAACCCCTTTTTGGGTCCTTTTTGGGATGTGGGAATATGTAACAGGAATGGGATGTTGGCCCATGGGTTTACCCATGTTTAGGCCTATTTTTTAATATATAAATAGACACTTAGGCTAGATAGAAGTGTGGTGCATATATGTAATGTGAATGTATGCTAAGTGCAAGTAGAGTCTGTAATTGATTTGTGCATGACTGTAAGAGACTTGCAAAGCTAAGTGTAGGTCCTTGTAGCAGATTGTGGAAGGCTTAGTGTTGTAACGCAAGGAAGAAGGATCTAGCGAGCTGCACA
Organism: Picea glauca; assembly: GCA_000966675.3. Classification (NCBI taxonomy): domain Eukaryota; kingdom Viridiplantae; phylum Streptophyta; class Pinopsida; order Pinales; family Pinaceae; genus Picea; species Picea glauca. The sequence goes on from JZKD02S2432096.1 coordinate 76,403, forward strand.
GATATTTTGTTCTATGCGGAGTAAGGTTTTTGAGGCTCTGTGCTTGTAACCGATTGATTGGAGACAATAAATAAGAAGAGTTGGTGGACCTAGACCCAGGGTGGGGGTGAACCATGTAAATACTGTGTTGTTATGCTTTGTGCTTGTCTTAATGTGTTTATGACTCTCTTGCTAAGTGCTTTGATAGAGATAGATAAATTTGTTCATGCTTTGTGCTAATGATGTGTAAGAATGTTAGATCTGACTTCTATGAATGTTCTTAGTGCTTTCTTCTGCTAGATCTGACCTGTTTGTTTGTGCTAAGTACTTAACTACATTAGATCAATGTGAATACTGCGAAGCTCTGTTTTATCAATGAAGTAGGTGTTGATTACATATTGAGGATTTGATGGTGCTAAGTGCTCTATTAAGTATCATAATCATAGATATGTGTACCAGCGAAGGTTGCAGACACCTAAGTCTCGCAACCACCCTTGTCTCTACCTCGGGTGAGACTTCATCTGATTCGCAAGTGTTGTTGAAAGGGTCGATAGTTAGGGTTTTTTTGGTACATTGTTGTAGCATTCAACCCTGGGTTTTCCCCAGTGCCAACAGTGAAGAAGGGATTATACATTAGACCACAGGGTTAAGAAAAGGGAATGAATTGCAAAACAGGGCAATAAGGGTTTGCACAAAAATTTCTCTAGTATATAGGGTTACTTTCACATAGAGGTTTCTTGGTCCTATGATCCAACCATTTTCCTAATTTTTATGTGATAAGGAGGAAGTTAATTCAGTTGGGGAGGGAGATCAGGGCTAGCCAAGTGGTAGGCATCCAAAATATCTACTAATGGAGGTGGATTTTCTGAGAAATTAATAATTTTTACGCCATTTTGATTGCACTCGCAAGTTTTTAAAGGGGAACTAGCAAGTGATCACTTGTTTCAAGCGCAGGACTAGCAAGCATAAGACACAGTGCAATAAAAGTTATTAGTCCCTGCCATAGGAATAGAGGGACTATAGCAATCAATAATTTATTGACTTCATATTATTTTGTCGTTTGACCAGAAATATTTGCATAATATCTATTGTTGGAACTACGGAACTAAAAACAATGATTTAATATAATAAAAAATACCGTATCTTTTGTGATCTGATTGGATATCAGATTGGAGGTCTTATTTTCGACTTCGTTATTCCCAATGTTTGATATGTTACCATATCCAAAGTTTTTTTATCATATACGGTATTTCTGAGTTGTTGTTTTTTTCTTGAAATGTTTGGATATCCAAAGTTTTGAAGATGGATAGTTAGTTTTTATAAGTTGACTTCATATTAATTTGTCCTTTGAATAAATATTTTTTCTTTGCATAGGCTCTATTGTTCGAGCTATTGTTACTAATATTTTTTTATTTTTGTTATAAAATAATAAAATAAATGTTTTTTTGCACGTAAGAGATCTTCCACAGTGCATTCTTTCTTAAATGTTTACAAAGCAGTTCTAACAGACTTAAATGTTTAATTAACAGGCCTATTACAATACATTTTCTTGCGTTATTTTTATATGCAATGTTCTCTGCAGTCAATGTCGGAAATATTGTTCTTCAGTGGAATTGTTGGTTGACTGGTGCATGCTTGCTTCTTGCATGTTCACTGATTTCTTATTTTCCTGGTGTTGTTGTTATTGTTTTCCTATTGGTCTTGTTGTAGTTTGCACGCTTGGGGTTCTGCAACCACGATTGGAGATGTCCTTCTGTCGGTCCCCATTAATGGGCAGGTTTGGGTGTCGTGTTTAGCTTCGCTTGCTATTTGCAGTTTGTAGGTGGGAAATTTGAGTATTGGGGATGCTTGAGTCGAAATCATCTTGAAGAACATCTTTGTATGTGAGGAGAAAATGCGATTTCCTTTTGTGATGAGTCAATGTAGCTATGATGGAGGTAGGTTCTATGTCCAACATTAACCATATGTCATTCTCCGTTGATGGGTGGGTTTGGGTGTCGTGATTAGATTTTCTTTCTATCTGCAGTTTGTAGGTGGGAAATTTGATTGTTGGGGATGCCTGGGTTGAAATCCTCTTGCAGAACATCTTTGTATGTGAAAAGAAAATATGATTCCCTTTTCCCGTGTGTTGTTGTGGCTCTGATGGAGGTAGGTTTTGGGTTGAACATTAGTGATCAGGGATGAGACAAACATAGCATTATAGTCACACTTCTATGGTCATGGTAATCACATACAAATATGGACTGCAAGAGTAATTTTATGGGTCCCAATATTGAAAAATACCAACCGAGAAAACCACACTTTTCTTAGTTGCTTGCACAGAGGCAGGCCTTTGGACGGTCCTGCCAGCTTTGAATTTTACCTGTCAGGTTTGATAGCTTGAAATATTTGGTTAAAAGATGTGTTGCAATATGCTTACCTCCAATTTTTTTGATACAATCTTGTGTGCAGTGAATTTCCTGGTCGGTTGGTTGGTGCTTGCGCAGTGTTAAGGTCCTGCGGCTATAGTTGGGCCTTTTGGTGCTTCTTAACTGGGTTGTTATTTTCTGGTTGCTCTTGTTTGCCTAAACTTTGAAATGTTGTGGTGTTGCATCTGCAGTTGCATCTTTTGTTACATGGTTTCACAGTTGGCTGCCCAGAAAATACTGTTAAGATGGATGTAAATTACATCTCTTATGTCCTGAACCAGAGTTTGTCAAGTTCCAACTATATTTCATAGTTGATAGTGTTTTCCCCATTGTTAATGTATTTCTATGGGTTCATATTTATGAGAGTAGTTGTTGGTGTATGAGTGATAAAGTTCTTCTCACCCTTTCTTTTTCCTTTTGTAATCTTTCTTGTTTTTTCCTTTTGTTCTTCCCATCTATTACGCATTTCTAGTTCTATAGTTTGCCATGTTCCTGTGATCCTGATTTTTCGAGGTGGCTAGTTGAAAATTCATCATATTCATCTATATATTCACATCACGAGCCCGACAAACCAGCATTCGTTTTCATATTTATCCAATTTCTAATAAACTTGATCATTTTTCCCTTTTGTTCTTACCCTCTATTATGTGTTTCTGGTTCTATACTTTCTCACGTTTATGTGCTCGCTGGTTCCCAATATGGAGAACTAGAAAATCTTCATCTCCATTTATATATTCACATCGTGAGTCTGGACGATCATCGTTCATTTTCATAATTATTCAATTTTATGAATGTGGTTCGCGGATAGGTGTTATCGAACTCTGGTGACCCGTGATCAGGATATACATCTTGCACCCAAAAAATTTGTGCTCTACAATTTGACCTCGGACTCCTCGAACTCACAACCCTACCTCTACCTACAATGACTCTGTATTTCCGACTTGCCTTTCCAAACTTAGTCGATTCTTCAAATTTTCGTGGGTTCACGCGTTCACAAGTTCAAAAATATTGTCTTTAATAAGAGGAAATCTCAAGGACATCTCCCATTAAAATGCATAAACAAGTGAATATTACTGGATCCTATAATTTATTTTTCATGCATTTTGAATTTGCAAACAATGTTGGCTATTTTAGCTTTTTAAAGGCATCATCATAGTAACAGTGCAATCTTGTACTACCACGCTACCATCCACGAACATGTCATTCATAGAGATATTGATGTGATGTCTCCCTTTAATATTGTGTGTATGTTGCAGGTTGTCATATTTGAGAATCTGCTTGGATATGAGAATTTTAATACATGCTATTAGTGACTATTCAACACACATATTTGAAAATATTGGCATTAATAAGTGAAAAGATCGAGGAAATCTGCCATTAAGACGAATTAAACCAAAATCTATTGAAGATCATACTATCATCCTCCAAGGTTTATTTTGAATACTTATTCTCATTTCTCTCTATCATCAAAGAGTTGGGATTTAAGGTGCCTTCGTTGTAATGTTTCGAGTCATGGACATGCAAGACAACTTAGAGATGCCATTGAAGCCCAATTTAAAGACGAGAGAATGGTTTTATGTGACATCAGTTTTGAGCTAAAAAAAACTCTGTTAGCCAACAGAAAATCAAACAGGGAAAAAAAATTAAGTATCTTCTAATTAGTGTTCTCCCTGTGTTCGATGCTTTGGTTGGTTGAAAACCCTGCCTGGAGATTTGTTTGTTAATTTTCTTTGTTTTCTTGCTGCAAGTTGGATGGGATTTTTAGGTCGCCTGCAAAGTGTTCCTTCGTTGAAGTATATAGTTTCTTCCAACAACACAGATTTGGCAAGTGTGTCAAATTCTGGAAAGCACACAATAATTTGTCTTCCATCATAGGAGTCACGCTTGCCATTGCTTGCAAAATGGTCTGTAATATTCGGAAACGATGCCAACTATTACTTCATTCGTGAATATAATCAGAAGGAAATTATACATTTGGATCGTCACGAGTATGGGAAACTATATGGGTGGTTAAAACGACATCCTAAAATTACAGAAGTTTTTATTTCAAAGTTTGTTGAGCTACTTCTGGGTGTGGAAATGGACTTCACAGAAAAAGTTAATGGGAAGGAGTTATAGAATATGGATTTTGTAACACTTTATGAGGATTACTTTATACTACCACCTTTTGCAAGAATTTTGGTGTGTTCAGGTAATGCTTTGGTTTCTGAAAATCACCTTTTACTACCACCTTCATGTAATGATTTTATTTCTTTCTTTAGATGAGACCTTAATGTACTAGTGTATTCTAGAGTTGTTTACACCTAATGTCAATATTCCTGTTGTTTACACCTAATGTCAGTCTTCTTGTTGTTTACACCTAATATCAATAGCATTGTTCCCATTGCCAGTGCCAATGCCAAAGTCCAAAGCCGAAGCTATCTGGAGCATGGGGTCACTGCCAATGTGGATGCTTGAAGGTCAAACTACCTAGAACTTGGGATCACGACTTCTTACACTTGACATTAGTATCAGTAGTGATCGAAAGTGGATTGTATGTCAAGTCTGTTACTGCATCCATAGGTCACTTATCACTCTTTGACATAGAAACTGCATGTTTGTCAATTCTGTTACATCTTTGGCATAAAATGTTCTGTAATTTTAGAATGTTGATTCAAGTGCGCATACAATTTTTTGCGTTCGTGGGTATCCAATTTTATATGTTCCTTCTAGGTGTATTTGAGCATGGAGTAATGTTTGGCATCACTTCCAAACATTCCAGACCATTTTTTGTGGGTCGCCATGTCTGCCACCCTACAACGAGCGATATATTATGATGTGATCTGCAACATTTGATACACTTGCCAAATTTGTGCTGCTAGAAGAAGATATGTACTTCAACAGAGATACATTTTGTAGCTGCCTTGGGTTCCCCTTCCAATTTATAGTAATAAAACAAAGAAGTTCAACATACAAATCTCCAGGCAGGCTTTTCAACCAAACATATGATCGAATGCAGGGAGAATAGCAGTCAAAAACATACTTGAATTTCTTTTATGTCTCGGCTTTTTTTGCCTAGTAGGATTTGTTGCCGCCAAAGTTGACGACATATAAAACTACCCCCTCGTCTTTGGATTGGCCCTGAATCACATTTCTAAGTTGTCTCTGATGTCAATGATCAAGAACATTACAAATCACCTTAAACCCCAAGATTTCGACGACAGAGGGAAATTAACACTTAGCAAAGTATGGAATGTTCAATAACTAGTCAATGCAGGCAGGCCATATATACAAGAGACAAGCTATTCAAAAAGTTGGGATAGATCTAGTTGGCAGAAGCGATGAAGTCCATGGCCCGAAATTGATATTCAACTCATTGTTTTTTACGAATGAAGCATTTCATCATCAAGTTGAAATCTATAAAATATTGTCCACAAGATCCATTATTGTACATAGTTTTTTTTTTGGTTTGGTGGCAGGCCAAATCGCTTTCATTGTAACAAATAATATCATTTGTATTTTGTAACCCAGCTTATTTGAATATACAATATTTGTGGGTTTTTTTATGGTGTTTTCCAATCTCTGGTATTGCTTTTTATTTTATTTTGTACCTTTTTTTATGTGTCTGTCGTTAAACATGGACAACAAGATTTTGTTTTTTCCACACAACACTTCAATATAAATAAATGCTACTCTGTTCATTCCTTACATTTTACATGGAAGAATAATTTTCCATGGGCCATACTTATGTGGCACCTATCCTATACTTAAAGAAACAAATGGAAGGACCCGTTCTGCTTTCATTCTTCGGGGTCCCATAAATAGAATGAATTAATGACTATTACAAGGAAACTCAAGTGTTGGCATCATGTTCTTGTTCAATGATTTCCATATATTACAA